>VWZG01010838.1:574236-708917 GCA_013396735.1 Grallaria varia
GAACGGGGCCGGGCGGGGGGCAAGGCCGGGGGCGCTCCGAGGGGCGGTCCCAGCGTGCACCGCGCGGGGGCGGGGCCAGGCTGGGCTGAGGCGGCGGCGGCGGCTCCTGGGCCAAGGTGACTCTGGAGGGACTTGGGTTGGGTTGAAAGGGTCGCTCTTTTGACTGAAGCGAATCTAAACCTGCAGTTCCTGGTGTGTCGGGGCGGGTGGGTGGCGGTGCGGCACCGAGTGGGCCGTGGAGCAGCGCCCGGGGGGTCAGGGTGCTCTCGGGTTCTGTGGCTGCTGGAGTTCCCACCCCAGCCTCCATGTTGCTTAAACACCCCTTGAAATACCCTTTACGTACCTCGGAATACTTTTAAATACCTTTCTAGTTTTTTATTTGTCTCTTCACGCATTTACTTGGCGGTAACGTGTATCGCTGTTTCGGGCGGTTTTTTTAATGCCTAGAGCGCCAGTTGTCTTCGTGATCCTGCCACAGATCCTGCGGCTTGCCTACCTTTAAATACCCTTCTGGTTTAAAGTCTAGCTCCAAATTGCCTTTTTTTTTTTTGCTTCATTATGCATGTACATCGCGGTGACTAATTCCATATTCGTGTCTTGTTGGTTTTTTTAAAGGCTGAAGCACCGGTGCCATCATGATCCTGGCGCAGATCCTGCGTCTCTCCTCCCTTTTCCGCTCCGCTGTCTCCGTCCACCTGCGCAGGAACATCGGGCTCTCTGCGATTGTCTTCAACAAGACAAAAGACCTCGACCCTGTTCAGAAGCTCTTCTTGGACAAGATCAGGGAGTACAACACAAAGAGCAAGTAAGTAATGGAAGTTATTTTGTGGGGGAGGGGCTGATGCCAAAAGGGGAAAAACTGTTGATTTTGACATAAGACCATCAAACGTGAACTGTTTGATTTTTGACTAGACTTTGATAGCTTTGTAGGCTGGCCTCTAAATACTTAAGGTATTAGGGCTTTTCTGCAACACTGATGGTGTCACCAGTGAAAAGGCTTGTTCTTGCACACCTAACAGAAAATGTCACTTTTTTTTTCCCTTAGAAAACAAAAAAGCTGTTGTTGTTCTTCTTGGGGAGTTAAGGCACTTAGTTAAGGCCTCTTGCATACTACATGGACGTGCCAGTATGCTGATTTTTACCCATCTATGTGCTCAGTGAATAGGGGGGGGAAAAAAAAAGCCAAACCAGCCCTTTATTTCTTTTGTCTGGGACAAACCATTATTATCCAGTCTTGTTTCCAAAAACAATCAGTAATTAATGGAACTATCTGGATGATTCATTTTACATCTTCAGTTAATAAGCAGCTCATTCAAATGGAATCTTAGATTCTTGTAACGTTTGAGCAAACCACTGAAAGGGAAACTAAAACTATAGTAATATTCTGTGTGATTTATTGTTGGGAATTGTTCTTGGAAAGGAAATAAGTCACTTCTTAGCTCTACTGGTGAAAGTTGTGTGTTTCCATACCTACAAACCAGTCTGTAGGGAGGCAGATTTTTGGTGGTTTATCCATCCTAAGTGTTACCTATGCTGGTGCACTGAGTGTTGGTAATCTACAAAGTTACTATTTTAATTGTTTTATATTTGTATCCCAAGAAGTTCCTGTTCTGGATTTTTTTTTTATTGTTTTTTTTCTTCTTTAGCATTCCAAGCATATTCTCTCTGCAAGAACAGTTAAGCTTTACTAGCCAAGATGACTAATTCAGAGATAACAGAGGTGCAGATCACAATTTTCGTTAGGAATTTACATGTGAAACAAGTGAAACTAGAGGCCCTGAGAGCTTGAATACTCAGTGTAGTGTTATGTCTCAAAAGACTACCCCTGTAGCTTGGATTTTCACTTTACCCTGAGAACCTTGTTAATGTGTAAGGTAAGGAGGCCCTAAGGTGTGTCATATCTTGACTTTCAGAAATACTTTAAATGATTTCCTTTGGTTCGTTATCAAAAAGATTTTTAATTCATACATAGGCATAAAAATGTAGAACTTCCACATGAAATTTTAGAACTGAGTTCTTAATCACAACCTTTAATTTTTTTTAGGCAAGCTGGAGGGCCTGTTGATGCAGGACCTGAATTTCAGAAAGACATGAATGAATCCCTTGCAAGACTCCAACGGGCATATGGTGAGGGAGATCTAACCAAGTTTCCAGAATTTAAATTTGAGGGTAAGTTAACAATCTTACTGAATTCTCATTGCAAGCAGGGGCGTATTTGCTTACAGGTTTTCTTAATTCCCATTTTGTTTTTATTTGGACCATTAATTTCATGTAAGGTGCCCTCGGGGTATCTCGCTACTTTTGCACCATTCACATCTGGTTCCACCTGACTCCTTTTTTTGATTATTTTTCTTTTCCAGTAGAGATGTGGATTTCCTTATACTGATGCGTAACAAAGCCTGTAGTCAGGTCACGGTATCTTAGTTGCCCTTCACAGACCCTAAAGGAAGAGCCCAAATAGAAATAGCCCAGGGCCTGGTTTTTTTTTTTCTCTCATCTTTCCAAAGAGATCAGCAGACTGTAACTTGAAAATCCATTGTCTTTGGTCATCCAGACTGTGATTTTCAGATTTTGTAAGCTCCTCTAAATTTCCTCCAGTGATTTCAGAAAATGAACATAGAACTTAACTTTTTTACGTATGAATGCTTTGTGGCTAAATTGTATTAAACCTTTTTCTTCAGCTGTTTAGATCTGACTTCTGTTTAAGTGCTCTAAATTTGAGTTAGCGTGGAAAGGAAAGAGCAGAGAGGATGAGGCTTCAGTGGGCATCTGGCCGCCAGCCGCGGTGAAGCCGCAATTGGTGTCAGGTTGTTACTGTTGCAAATAAAGTATGGTATTTCTTTTTTTTTTTCTTCCTAGTTTTAGGGATGTGATTTCTTTATATTCATATATTCTTTGTTTTATTTCTGTGTCATAAGGGAAACAATGCATGTTAAAATTTCAGATCTGTTTTTGTAAGGAAACAAAGTTTGCGTGACCATAGGAACAGAGCAAGTGAGGACACGTACGCACAACTGTTCTTTTATCATTTTTGCATATCCTTATTCTAATTTAAACAAGGTTTCAAAACTGAGTGTTTAAGTCGGTAGGAACTTCAATTTTTTGTCTTAGTGACAATTGCTATAACCCAAGTCTTACCCCTCAGACCGTGTATTAAGAACAGACATTAATAGCCCACCTGTCCAAAGCCCTCAAAGTTTGGACCTTTGACCTCAAGAACTCCTTCCTTGGTGTTTGCATGGGGGAGTATCTTGCTGAGTGGATAGAAATTGTGCATTTCTGTTAATATACGCCAATAATACTAATCAAGAAGAAAGAAGAGTTTGGTTTCTTGTTCTTGTATCAGAGTTGGATTGGAAATACTTTTGTCATGTCCAGTTATGTTCTGGTTGACTTCTCCAGTTTCCCTGCTGCCTTCTCCATTATGCCAGGTGTTGCTAAAAGCTGTTTTGGCAGAATTTACTAAGTATTGACTTTTATGAGTAACTCCTGCAAGATGGAAAATATCTGTCTCTAGTGTAGTTAGTCGTTAGTGCTGCCCATAGTCAATCAGACCTTGATGCAAAGTAAGTGGGGGTGTAAACTGCAATGTACAAGAGCTTGCTTTAGCTTGCTAACTTAATGGTTAGTTTTCTTTGAATTACAAATTAATTGTGGTGTTTGAGGATCGAATAAAAAGAAACTAATAAGACTTTTCTTTTTCTCCCTCTAGAGCCCAAATTTGAGGAGGCTCCAAAGTGATCTCTGCAGCTGTGTACAGCCATGGAGTTGCTGAAAATGGCAGTTGTTGTAACTTAATAAATGCAGTGTTTCAGTTTGATTCCAGTGGTGTGAAGAAGTTCTTAACTGTATGGTGAGTGAGTTAGCTGTGATCGTCAGCTCTTAGTGACTGAGGCAGTTGAGTAGTTTCTCTGTGTTAAATGCAAAACTCCTTTGCTGAGTTACATTTCAGTGCTAAGACATTATAACACTGATAATGATACCCCAAGAAGAAGCTACTTGTTCTTCTAAGTTTATTTCATCAGAAAAGGTTCTGCAGAAAAAAATCTCCATGAACCCTAAATCTATAGCAGAGCCCTGTGTTAGTTATGAAGCTGCACAGCCAAAAGCATAGGCACAAATACCCTAATTCTACGCTGCATCAATGAACACACAGGTGATGAAGCGTTACTCTTATAAAAGAAACTGAAAGCTGTTAATGAGGTTGTGAGATTTAAATTTCCATGACTCAACTATTGACATGAACACTTCAGCTTCTGAGGAACTATTTATTTATATATAATAATATAACTATTATCTGAAAAAAACTCTATATAAACAAACACTTCAACAACTAGGGTGTAGATACTACAGCTTGAGTTGTACTGGCACGATTTTTCTTCAGAATGAAATTATATATGCAGCCTAAAGAGAGAGAGAGAGAGGGAGACTTCCACATTAGACAATAAAACAGTGCTTGAGCGTTAATTACAGGAAGATTTATTCTTGTCAGGGTAGTGAATTTACTTCAGCACAACTACAGACTTAGAGATGGCTTTGGGAAATCTGACAGAATTTCAAGGTCCTTCTAAATCAGAATTACAGGAGAGTTTGAGCCCTTGACAATGGTGGAGATATAAGCAGTAGAAGTACTGGTAGCAAGGTCATCTCTGGAAGTTATTTGAATAGACTGCTCCAAGCTGCAAGAATAAATCTTGTATTGCTGCAGGTATATGTGAACAAAATGAGATGTCTTCACACAGAATGAATATACAAGTTAATTTATCTTTTAAGTTTTTCGGGATTTGTTTTTTTTTAAATGCCATCACAGTTAGGTTGACTAGGTCTGAACACTGGCAGTTTCTATTTTCAATATGTAGTACATGGAAACCATATTTGCAGTGTAGAGTTCTAAAGATCCCTTTGTGTTGTGGTTTAACTCCAGCTGATAACTAATCGCCCCACAGCTGCTGGCTCACTCCCTGTCCCCTTCCCACTGCCATGGGGAGGGGAATTGGAAACTAAACTTGTGGGTTGAGATAAGAACAGTTAAATAATTGAAACAAAGTAATAATAATTGTTATGGAGACAGAGAGATAAAACCCAAGAAACAAAAGTGATGCACAGCACAGATGCTGATCACCATCCCCCAGCAGTGACTGGCCTCTCACAGCCACCTTCTTTCAGTTTATATACTGGGCACCATGGTCTGTGGTGTGGAATATCCCTTTGGCCAGTTCAGGTCAGGTGTCCTAGCTCTGCTCCTCGTGGCTTGTGCACCTGCCTGGTGGCAGAGCATCAGGCAGAGAAAAGTCTTAAGACTCAGGGCAAGTAGTACTGAGCAACAGCTAAACCTCAGTGTGTTGTTATTCTTATGCTGAATCCACAGCTCTGTACCAGCTACCAGGAAGAAAATTAACTCCCATATGAAACCAGAACAGAATCTACTGCTTATTCCATACCATTTATGTCACTTTCTAGTACACCATCACCTTTCCTGTCTTTTGATAGATATACACACAGATATAATTTCCTTAGTCTATAGACAATCCCTGTAGAAGTCCATAGAGTTCATTTAGTCCATGACTTTTGGCTCCATCTGTCATGACAGTGTCTCAGGGCAGGAAGGATGGTGTGTAGTGTTGGACTGTTGCATGTTGAAGCCAGTTCTGATTCTACCACTGCTGTGCTGGTCTGGTTTCATCAAAGTACATTCTTCCTTAATTTCATGATCAAAGAGGACTTGGGTTCAGATCCCGAAATCTGGAATGGTGGAGGCAGGCACTATGAGGTGCCCAGTGCAATGGTGGGCACACAGCTGATACAGAAGTGATAATACCCAGTGTTATATAGCAATTAACATCACACAATTAAGTTAATTGGGCTATGCTCACCCAAAATCAAACCCCACTCAAGGCACAAACCAGACTTCCAATCCTTCTGCCTTAACAAGTGTGCCCAGATCCTTGAGCAGAAGCAACCCCACGGATTGGTTTGCCTTTGCCCAAGGCAGGGATAACCCAGACTGTCTACTCCGTCATATTTTTTACATGCATTCCAGGAACTTTATTCCCTTCTATATTATGTAGAAGCTTTGGTTAGGCACAGGCAGCCCAATTGGCTGATCCTCTAGTGCCAATTGTATTCCTGGAGAAGTCGAGCCACTGGCATCTGCTGTTCGCAGTGTCATACCTTTCCAGACCTATGTTGCCAGTGAGTTGGTGTGTGCTCTTGGTGTACTCTGTATAAATTTCTGCCACATGGATTGTGTGTGCAGAACTTGGTCTGGATCTGTGGGGAAACTTGCATTGTTCAGGTCAAAATAAATCATCTCAGCATGGCTAATTTCCTCAGGTACTTTCTCTACTGCCGTCCACTTGTCTGGGCAACATACAATGTCTTCCTTGTAAGGATACTTTTCTTTCACACTTGACCGGAGTTGTCTCCAGAGGCTGAGGACTTGTGTCCCTCTTCCAAGCACCTTGACAATGCCTGCTTCCTTAGAAAGTGATTCCTGCTGCTTGACTTCCCTCCCCTCTTAACTCCAACTGATAGCCCCATTACCCCACCATCGGAGCAGGTGGTCATGCACTCACTGGGACAATGGCTGAAATCTTTTTGGATATCCCACAGCTCTCTCAGGGATGAGGACTGAGTGGTTGCCTCTCGGTCTTGTTGACCTGTCACTGGAGTTTGTGAAGGCACAGTACATGTTGCTGGATTTTGAGTAGCCACAGATCGTTGCTTAACCCTGAAGATGACCTGAACCACGTGCAACAATATGCTGGTTGCCAGCAAAAGGACCAGGCTCGTTTCAAGGGTAGTCAAAGGATATTGGAGTCTGTAAATTTCTCAAACACTACTGTAATCATCCTGGAGGAGAACGAAGATGTTTCTCCCACAGGTTGGCTATCCGAGGAAAAAGGCAATAGATGTAATTGCGGGTAATTCCCACCAGGTGGCTCCCGAAGGACAGAGGGAACACACACCAGGCGAGGCTCACGATTAGCCATTCCATCATATCGCAAGCCAGTACAACAAAGAAAAACACAATGACAACCTTAGCCCAGGCCAGAGCAAACGAGTCAACATGGTGACCAGCAACTATCAAACCAATACAATGAATGCTTATAACGAATTTGTTTGAACATGCTCTTGTCAGACCTATCGTTATCTCAACCCTTTCCAGTCGCATCTTGGGTGCCAGAAAGGACTGTCATGGGTCAACCCCAGCCAGCAGCTCAGCCCCGGCAGCCACTCGGTCACTGCCCCCACCCCAGCCCTGATGGGGAGCAGAATTGGGAAAAAAAAGTAAAAATTGTGGGTTGAGGTAACAGCAGTTTACTAATTGAAACAAAGTAAAATTTAATTACACTAATAGTACTAATGATAATAATAACAACAATAATAATTGTAATGAAGAGAATGGAGAAAAGCCCAAGAAAGACAAGTGATGCACCACACGGTTTCTCACTGACCGATGCCCAGCCCATTCCCCAGCAGCAATCAGCCCCTCCCAGCCAACTGCTCCAGTTTAGGTACTGGGCATGATGGTCTGTGGTGTGGAACATCCCTTTGGCCAGCTCAGATCAGGTGTCCCAGCTGTGCTCCCTCCCAGCTTCTTGTGCACCTCCTCACTGGCCAAGCATGAGACACTGAGAAGTTCCTGACTTTGTGTAAGCACTACTTAACAACAAAAACATCAGCGTGTTATCAGCGTTATTCTCACTTTAAATCCAAAACATAGCACTGTACCAGCTACTAGGAAGAAAATTATCCCAGCCGAAACCAGGACACTTTGATACTTTTGTATAACAAGTAGTCATTTGATGTCCCTCACAGAGGCTGAAATCTTCTAAATAACAAAGGACTTGGTGTGCTTGAAATCCTAAATGAAGCAAACAAAGTTATATAAGTAATAGTTCAAAGATTTTAAACAGGTGAACAGTGTACATTTCAGAAGAAATTAAGGCATTGAGATTGACAAGAAGTATGTCTGAGGCACTGTTAGTGTTTACTCTCTTCTAGAATGGGAAGTCTACAGAATGCACTGCTACACAGAACAGAAGTAAAACTTACATATAAATACAGGTATCAAACAGCTCTATTGAGCATCTGATTCATAAATGCATTAATACAGATAAACAGATGACGCAGCTCTTCAAAACTTGCTTCTTCCTAGTCAGAGCAACCAGGTAGCTGGCCTCAGTAATTTCTTACATATATACACTAGGTCAAAGAATAGGCTTAGGCAGTTTAGTACATTCTGTTTTGATTAAGGAAATGGTTGGAGTTCAAGGAGATTTTAAGGGTACATTAGTACTACTAATGCTACTTAACACTAAAATCTAGATTGTGAAATTAAGTTGCTCTTAGTTTAAGTTTTATTAGGATCTCCATTCTTTTTGCGTCAATCTGAAAAGCTGGAGCAATGTACACACAGTTAAAGCCCCTGAACCCCTCTAAGCAGAAAAAAATTAATATGTTCAGCTTCCATATTTAGTCAAGCCTTTTGACACTCATTATTCTTAGAGGAAGTAAGGCCCAATGTTACGCTCACTGCTGCCTTGGACTGTGTCTGAGTTAGTTTCCTTGTTTAAAGATGGTTAAGGATGGCAAAGTATGGAGCAAGGTGCTGTAGTTGTGTGGCACTTGAGACTATGTAATAAGCTGTAAATGCATCTAAAACTTCTTAAACACACTACTGAACACAAAAGACTTGCCTTTTCACTCGAAGATTGATTATTCGTCTTCTTTCTGTTAACAGAGCAGGAAAGGAATACAAATGAAATAGTGACTTTTCTGGTATTGGTTTTAACCATTTGGGAATCTTATGTATGAATGCATTTTTCCAGATTTCCAGAGATCCTCAGGTCTTTCCCTTCCCCTTCTTAGAAAAAAATTGCAGTAACAAAATCCATTGAATGCTTTTAGATAGCTGTCATTATCTCATAAACCACTGCAAATCACCTTCTCTAGCTTGTCTTTTCAAGTCTTCCACTTACGCTTTTTATCTAGTTCATGCCCAGTATAAATCACATCATATTTGAAAGTTAAATCTATATTTCTCTTTAGTATATTACTCTTTTTTTTAATGCCATTACCTAGAAGTGGTAAGAAAAACTTTTCCAAGCAAAAATAATAAAAAAAGTACTGGAGGCCTCCTCCAATGAAACACACAATTTTAGCATCATGTAGGAGCACTAAAATAGCTTGCTGCTAAGAAATTTAAGTGAGTGAAATAAATACATATCTTAGAAAGAGACCAGGCACTGACAGAATGTTTCTACCAGTCATATTTTTACAAAACACTTCCTAAAATAACCTGTAGTCATGGATATGAAAGCAGTTCAATTCAGTTGATGGTCTTTTGTCTAGTTTGAAGAGGAAACACATGAATGCCTGTAGTTGAGTTAGGAGTGTAAACTATAAAAGACACATCTCTGCACATTTATCACAGCAGTATAATGATTCACTTTCTGACCAGCACACTGGTTCTAATAAGGGAATCAGCTGGTGTGTAGGATCAGGTTTATTTCAGTGTCAAGAAAGCTACTGTACAAGACCCAGGTAAGAAAGGCCATAAAAATCATTACAGTTACTAAATCACAAAAAATGTAAGTGAAATACGCAGTGATTTCTGTACTACATGCAGCAAGATACTTACTGGGAAGAGCTTTCCTCTGAAAAAGAAAAAAAAAAAATTAGCATAAGAACAGTTTCCTGTTCTTTGAAATAATTATTCCTAGCATATTCAGCTCTC
This sequence comes from Grallaria varia, assembly GCA_013396735.1. Taxonomy (NCBI): domain Eukaryota; kingdom Metazoa; phylum Chordata; class Aves; order Passeriformes; family Formicariidae; genus Grallaria; species Grallaria varia. The sequence continues at coordinate 583,979 of VWZG01010838.1, forward strand.
CAGTTTCTAGGAGTTTCTGAACCAAAGGTCTCTTTTTGGTGTAGTGAGTTTAAAGAGAAAAAAGATTAGGCTGCTTTCAAGGCTCCAAGTGAACTCTAAAAGCAGCTCTGTGGCCTCTGTTACTTTCAGGGAGGTGACGTTTTCAGACCTGGACATTTGTCATCCCTTCTTGCTGTGCTCATCTGCAGGCACCAATGTAAATGCTATAGAGGGTTGCTGGGTGTCAAGCTTTTTTCGGCAACCCTTAGAAGCAAACTTTCTTCATGACCCAGAGGAAGGAGATAGTTAGTTTAGTTTCCCTCTCATCAGAATGCAGCCGGCCAGACTTTGTATACTAAAACTGGCTTATTTTTATGTTGCCTTTCTTTGTCATTCCCTCTCAAAACTAGAGCGGAGAGGCTCCAGGAACCAGGGTTTGGCTTGTTGCTTTCCCTGTGTTGCTCCTTGGTTGCTGTAAGCAACTGCACAAGTGTCTCCATGTCATTCTGGAAGTATCTTTTGAAGCAGAAGTTGGCAGAATAAAAATGTCTGCATAAAAAAAGTTGCTGTTGTAATGCATTACAACATGGAGTTAGAGCCTTCATGAAAAGGAGGACATGTTACAGTCAGCAGAGTCATAAAATTATGGAATGGTTTGGTTTGGGAGGGACCTTAAAGATCAAGTAGTTCCAACTCCCCTGCCATGGGCAGAGACACCTTTCACTAAACCAGGTTGCTCCAAGCCCCATCCAACCTGGCCTTGGACACTTCCAGGGACAGGGCAGCCAGAGCTTCTCTGGGCAACAGAGATATTTTGGGAAATTCTGCTATGTACAGACATTTTTTTGACACAGGGGAAGAGTGATTTTATTTTACTTACTTGCAAAGTAGCCCTTTTTGTGGGCATAAAATACTCCAAGGCCACAGAATGCCATTACCAATGCCACAAATACTACAGCATAGACGATAGCACTTACATTCAGGTCATCTGTAATTATAAAACACAAGTCAAATGTTGTAAATTGTAAACATTTCTGTTGGCTGGATTTTTTCCTAATTACTATAGGCACCTCTTCTATCCATAGGTGGTCTTTGGACCAAGCTGGATAAGTTAGTAACACTTAAACGTAGATGAACAGTTCAAAAGCACTACTGTATCACAGCCACATGAACAGAAGTGCTTGGTACACTTCAACTGCATAGTCTGGCTGAAAAGTAAGGAAAGAACAAGAGAGGCCAAGGGATACACACTCCTCATCATATCTATCCCAAGTAAGTATTATCCAAATCATGTGTCTCTAAGGGAAAAAATATCCTGAAATCTTAAAGTCTTACAGCAAGTATTTTCATGCAGTTAATTTGCCTAAAACAACTGAAACATCTGATGACTCCAGCTCTTCAAACGAGTTATTTAACATTTTAATTTTTAATTTTTAAATAGCAAGGCTTTTAAAACAAAACACATTAAAGCCAAGTTGTCTGAGCTTAACTCTACACCAGGCTACAGAAATACCAACCATTTTTCTTTTGAAGGTGATGGCTTGAGTTAAACCATGATATGGACCATGCCAATTTCCTGATACAAGCACTAAGAGCTTCAGACAATCATCCATTTTAGGATAGAAAAAACCCAAACCCACCAACAAGCAGAAACATTTTCGTACGTTTTTGTGACGTGTCCAATTACCTATTTGGATCCTGACTTTAAGCATAGATTAATCTATGGTTGAGAATTTTACTCCCAAACCTATAAATTTTTGTGCACTGGTTGACAGCAACTTAGGACTTATGTGAGCATTTCCACAACAGAGGGATTTTTATCTCAGTAGCTTGAGGAACACTTGCTCATAATCCTTGAGGAATGCATTAAAAGCTGTGAAACAGTGATTTTCAGCTAAGTTCTAAAAGTACCAGTCAATCGCTTTATGGAACATTTGGATGGGATCGTCTCTGCAGTAGTTATTAAAATTTGTTAGCTTTTGCTTTCCGATCACATCTAAAAGAGTTGTATATTTTGCAAAAACTTTCATGCATTTTGGGTGTTTATAGACTCTGACCCTTCCAGCCTTTGCTAGTTTCCTTATCAGCGAACCAGTGTTACATTTCACCCACACTGTACAAGTAGAAAAGAAGCAGGCAGCAGGCTTTATTTATTTATTTATTTTTAAAATACGCCAACTTCTTCAGTACTCATCTGTCAGATACAAATGAATAATTCAGTTAACTTTCTATTCTGTTACCTTAAGATCTCATCTAAATACATCCCAAAAGGGAGGCTCTGCATAAAGAAAATACCCCCGTGGACTGGCACATTATCCTGTAAGCCTTCCACACAGGCATTTGGAAATATTAAGGCTCTCATATGGCTGCTGTTGTTCTGTGAAGTTCAGCATTTAGCAACCTAAGGGGTGGGTAGTGCAATAATTTTGAGGTACTAAATTAGCTGTTTTTCTCTGAAATACAGTGAGAGATGTTTGTGCCGTAAGAAAGATAAGATTTAAGTAGCCACAGCAACTACATATAAGGAACTCATTATTATTTCTCCCGAAAAATGCCGTAACCAAACAAAAAGATTTAATTCAATCTCATCTTAGCTTCTTAGTTGCACCATGTAATTAAATAAATCCTATTGCAAGACTGTTTTCCACCCTTATTGTCTTTGACACATACCGACTTGCATTCGCTTCACTGAGCATTTCTGAGACAATCCAACGCCATTGGAGGCTTCACAGAAATACTCTCCAGTGTCATTCTTTGTGACTGTGTTAAATACCTGTTAAGAAAGAGTCCAAAACCATTATCAGAATGGAAAAAAAAAAAAAAATCAACATTTCCCGAGGGATAGAAACTTTGACATGTCAGTGGGTAGGGAGGAAGGAAAGTGAGAAATTCTAGTCCATTTTGACCTTCTAACTCAGCTCCCTATTCACATTCCCTGGTCCTTAAACTTCAGCTTCTGGTCTAGGAGGTCTTTTAGATGCACATTTTAATTAAGTGGAGTGTATCTATAAGGAGATTCTTTTTCAATGGATCAGAACTTTCCAATAATATGTTTTTTAGACATGCTCCAATTTCAGAATACCTGAAATCAGAACAGTTTGTTCATTTTATCAAAACAACAACCCCACTAGCTGATTTTTTAAAAACACTTGACATGTACTACTTATGATGCCTGGTCAGCTAAGATTTTTCAGAAGAAAAGACTTGTTCGGGAGGTTCCCTCCCCTCCAAAAATGGCACTTTCTCTTCTTCCAATGGAGAAAGGCTAAACCACACTCTTTATCAAATACCACTACTGTAAAAATGAAAATGAGGAAGGAAGAGATGGACAGAGACTGACCTCATGTCAATTCCAGTGTTTCCCTGTATTATTTTAGACTTGCTGTTTTCCCTTTAATATATGCCATACTTTGAGATTTTAAGAAGGGATTAGTAAGTTTGAGTAGACCACCTGATTTCCACAGTGTGATAAAACATCCCCAGCACCTCTGAATGCTGAGTCACATTTCAGTTTACATGTTTGATCTCACACAAGAGTAAGGTGTTCCTAGAACAACTTTTCTGAAAAATCTCACCTGGCAATGCACCCTAAGTAGTATCAGTTTTTTTTGAAGGGTCAGCTAATGGGGGAGTGATGAATGAGAAACAGCCAGGTCTGAGGGAAAAAATTCCCAGCAACACAACCCACAAAACAAACTACAACTAAAACAAAGAACCTGCTAACTTTGCTCACAGTCCCAACTCATTTCCACATTCACATTTCACAGGTCCTGGATGGAAGCTTGTAAATGCCACTGGATTGCAGAGGTTCTGTACTGCCCTGAGTGCTGCAGTCCTCCTGAAGCTGCTATTTCAGATTTTAAAGTGCTATCAAATATAGCTCTGTTGCCATACTGAGAGCTCATTCTCACCTGGCACTAGTTTTCTAGTGACAAGGAGAAATTTGTCATGTATTTTCTTGATCCTGCTCATTTCTCATCGCTGCAGACTTGCAATTCACCCAGTTTGTCAGTATCACTCAATGTCTACAGCTTGGCACTGGTTTGAGGCAGAAACTACCTTCTACATTTGTTAGCACATATTTCAGCATAACATTGATCTCTGACAAAGACCCGGTGCATTTTTGGATTAAGACCCCTGTGCATCATTAGAAAAATTATTAAAAAACAGTAAATTATTAAAAAACAGTAAATTATTAAAAAACAGTAAATTTGATCTCCTTGATAGCTGACTATGACAGAGTTAGTTATTACACTTACCAGAGTGCCAGACTTTTTATTCATGGTGTAAGTTATATTTGGTGTTCTAGCACTGCCTGTTCCTGTCTTTTCTGGCAAGGCAACACCATTCTTGTACCACTGGTACTCAGATGGAGGAGAGCCCTCAGTCTCCTTACAGCTCAGCTGCACCACTGTTCCTGTCATGGCAGAGCTGGGCACATCACACACTGGAGTAGTCGGAGCAACTGGACAATGAAATTGCACTTGTTACACACTAATCAGTACAGTCTGCATGACAACAGATTGACAGTCATGGTGAGGAGGTGAGCACTTTTGTATATGCTCAGCAACTACCACATCAATGCAATGAGGTGCAGGAGAAGGGGTTAAAGGCAGAGTCCTGCTACCAAGAACAGAGTAAAATTTATGAGTTGCTAAAAATGAAAGAGATGCTTCCTGCCAGCCTTCCCCACCACATGCTGTGTCATCCTGCCTCCAATCTGTGCACTCTCACCCAACCTCAGAGTTTGTTTCGTTTCTTGTGTGGAACCTCTTGTTCACAGACAGAGATGGGATAACTCAGGGAATCTGTAGTCCAGCAATTCCCCCCCTTCCCTGCCGTGCTATTTAAAAACATAAGTGAGGAAGAGGAAGAAGATTTTTCGTATTAAAAGAAGTCAACTGGCTTTAGAAAAGTGATTGTCAGAAAGAATCACCAGAACTGGCAATCGTCACAGCCATTGTGTAAACTCTAGGTTGAGGACCAAAACCAATTTGTTACTACACTTCAGTTTAAATTAAAAATAAACATTCCCACACAGATAACTGGTTTTTCCTTTTCCCAGGCAGATGAATGTCATGTTTATGATTTTTAATGTGTGAACAGAAAAGGAACCTAATTTTTTATTTTTTTGGTACTTGATGCTATGTAGAAGAAAACTAAAGTTGAAGAGGCATGCATGGAACATTAAAAGCACGTGACACCTTAACAAGTATTGATAGGTTTTTTTAAGATAAAAAGCAAAAATAAAGAAAACCAAGTGAAATACTAACTAAATTCATTCATATTAACTTTCAAAAAAGTTTGTAAGCAACACACTGTTACTCCTTTGGGTTCTAAGATTTCAACTTTAGATTAAGAACCCACATTTCAAAAAGGAAAGCTGTTGCGAGAATGGAAGAAAGAAGGAATACGTGGGGTTATCTCATTGTTGGAGCTAATAAGAAGTTTATGAATTTATCCTCCTTTACAGAGAATCTTGAGACTTTATTTATAATTTTAAAAGATCAATTATTTTTGTACAGAAAAAAATCACAATAGTTACAAAACCAAATTATTTTCTTTTCTCCCTATACAGGAAAAAGAAGAAAACCATCAACCTCTACCACTCATCCACTGGGGAAAATTACCAGAAACAATGTGAGAAGAATGTGCTCAGTATTCACTTTTCTCTCCTTTCCCCAACTGGGAAAGAAAACAAAGAAAATCCCACAAAGAACAACCCTCCCTGCCCCGCTGCCGGCCCNCAACACTGTCTCTTCTGTAAATAAAGTCCACAAATTGCCAGCTCACTGGCTGTCATTGCACAGACACTGCAGCAGTTTCTCCTTCCAAAACCAGGAGGAGACTGTAGCATATTGGAATGGAATTCTGCTTATGAATATTTAATAAGTGTTGACAGATGCTGACTTTCCAGTGCCAAACACCATGATCATCTTATCCAGGTTCTCAGCCACTGAGCGACTTCAGTCTTAGTAGAAATGGAAGTTTCAGCACCGCTTAGATCAACAAACTTGTCAACTTTTGAGAACTGAAACTCACTTTTATGTCAACAAAACCTTACTTCTGTTCCTTTCTAATGCAAGTGTGGCTTTTGTAAACCTGTTTTGTAAAGTATGTTGTAGAATGTGCAAGCGCGTGCGTGTTTATAAACCCAGCCCAAAGAAGACCCCAAACCCAGCAGGCACTTGCCATGTGGACAACCCTACCTTCAACACCCCAACACACCATCATGCAGTTTCTTTACAGAAATCCAAGTAACAAAGTTTGTACCCAACACTGTGAGAGTAATTGTAGCCTCTTTCAGGCATTGCACCTCTTCAGTCTTGACACTGATTTCGCAGCGGTAGGTCCCAGAATCCCTTCTAGTCACATTTCTAATTCGGATTCCTATGTTCAGCATCTCAGCTCGGCCTCGAAGATCACCTTTAAGGGAGAACAGAGAGGTTTCTGGTCTTTGCTTACAGAATCACAGAATGGTTTGGGTTGGCTGGGCCCTTAAAGATCATTCAGTTCCAACCCTCTGCCTTGAGAGCAGGGACACCTTTCACTAGACCAGGTTTCTCAGAGCTCCACCCAACCTGGCCTTGAACAGCTTCTCTGAGCACCCTGTGCCAGTGTCTCATGACCCTCATAGTAAGGAATTCCCTCTGTATATCTAACCTAAATTTCCTGTCTTTCAGTTTGAAAGCAAATGTCTACAGCTCATTGGCTTATTCTGAAATCATGTACCGTTTATTGATACTTTATGTGGCATTGTACATGAAACTATTGCTCATTAGTTCAATGTTAGTTATCTGTCACCAACAAGGAGTATGTAATCTCATTCCCAAGACAAGTTCCACAACTTGTTCATTAAGTCCAAAAAACCCCCGAGTTAAAAAACCTACATCTGCCATACATTTTCCAGTTGGAAGATGGAAAGTTTTTTTTTCTGCAGATATTTCAAGAAAACATTTGTAACAGTAGTTGGGTGGCTAAAAAAGAGATCACTTTCCGTGAGAGAGATGGCAATCACTAATTTAATTACCTTACAGAGAGAATTTGAATGACACCACAGCAAAGTATTTGACATTTTAACTTGTCAAGAAAAACTTGATGGATATAGCAGAGATATTGCCATCAGACTTCTTACAATGAGTTTGGGTTTTTTTTAATTCTACAGCTTGCTATGAAATTAAAGTTACATGCACACACAGAACCACAAGTTCCAGTGTTTTTCTAAATTAAATATATACAGAAAAACGATGTTCATCAACAAGGTCAGCTCACCTGCAAGATCCACAAACTAATAAAATCGCTGTACTTTTATTTTACTTCTCAACCTTCATTTATTTTGTACAAGGTAACAAGGGACCCATATTTTCTCCAACACACAAAGCTGAGGTAAATCCTTTTCAGAACATACAAACAGAAATTCTACTTCTGAAAAGAACACAAATAATTTAAAATATACAGCTGAGTTTATATTTTATGTATATAAACATCACTGCATTATTCATTTCTGAGCCTCCAGCTCTACAAGAGACTCCAGAAACCTCTTTTAAGGGTAGGAGTGCAGAGCCTATGGTAGTTTTGGGAAGTTCATATCTGCATGTAATTTTACTGTTGAAAAATGCCAAGGATCTGCAGTGCCATTTTTGTTAGTCTTAAGTTTTATTATATTTAAATTCATTTAAAAAGTAATTAATAATTGACAATTTTATGAAAAAAAACCTGTCTTTTTTCCCCCTGGAAAACAATTCTTTTCCTCAAAAGGACAGCTGTTCCATATAGTCAAGAGCCTTTGCTGTCGGTCATTTTCCCCGTGTTATTCCCCACGCAACAGTCAATATCTATGCTAGAGAATGTAAACCATCAGTCTGTTTGTAGTACTGTACCTGTAAATTCACCATTGTAGTAGACAAATGAGACTCCTTGGGACTGGATTTTCTTCCATTCTATTCTTAAGCTCATCCCTCTTGAAAATTTGTGTTTGCAACTAAGAATAGCCTCTAGAGGAAAGGAAAAAAAACAAAAAGAAGAACAGAAAAGGGAAAATCTGAAACTTGTTTGGTTCACATTCAGGCTCCATGAAATTAAAATTCCCTGTTCAAAAGAAACTGAGCAGTTAGCAAGGGCCAGATCTACTTCTCAAATGATGCCTCTCCAGATTTACACAAACACACTGGGGAAACAGAAACTAGTAATTTTCCCATACTTCGGTGGCCTTTGGATCAAACTAGTTGGGGACTAGATATTCCCATGCTGGATGGGCAGAAATTCGGTATTACTACCCTCATTTTAGGTTTAAAAATTTTCTTCAGTGGGCAGACCACTGTTAAAAAAAGGACTCTGCCCCTGTTATTAACAATATTTTGTGAATTACCATTCTGAATTCAGTATCAATACTTTAAGTGTTTAAATATGTAACTTAATGCGGATGGAAAACACACACTAAGATGGTTAAACATTCTTCTATTTAGTTACCATTTCACTTTGGTTATTGTGAGGGTATGTGGAAGGTGAGTCTGCTTCATTAAGGTTTCCAATGTAGGACATTTTCACTTTAAAAGTGGTAATAAGCAAAAGCGAAGCAACAAACAAAACCACAGAGACATGAACAGGGACTAACAGAGGGGATGGCAAAGACCACCAGCCACCAAACAAAGTGCTGGGACTGTCATGTGGGCCAATGGAGCAACTGGAGCGAGTGAGGGTCTCTGCATCAGTAGCTGGAGGGGCCACAGATACCGAGAGTGTGGTGGGTGAATCTCCACGCCTGCAGTGCAGGGGCTTTCTTTTTATATGAAGGGTGGCTTGAATAAATTTAGGTCCAGCATCTGGGGTCACAGTGGGGGAACATGGGCAACCTCAGGCTTGCAATGCTGGCTTCTGGAAGCTGGGACGTGCGGGGTATGCAGTGTTTGTACCTTCCCTAAAGCTGGTGTGCCTGGAGGTGCGTGTAATTCACCAGCAAGCCTCCAGCTGGGCAAGCTGCTGAGCAGAGGGGCAGAGGGGCAGTGCTGGGATTCAGGGGATCCAAGAACACTTGTGTGCTTGTGAATCTGGTGAACTTCAATCTCCACCAGGCAGGGAGGAGGCTCAGCTGTCTGCGCCTGCTGCTTTATGTGAGCGTGGGCAGCATTTAGATGTGGGTGCTGCTGAGGGCAGTGCCTTGTCCGTGGTGCTCAGTGTAGCAGTCCAGTGTCACCAGTGCACACCTGCAGTCATCTCTGGGAGAAAGACACAGCCTTGCCACCGGTTGAACACTCAAATGGGAAAGCAGCAGCTGTGCCCATCAGCCTGGGAAAAAGACCTTCAGGTATCCAGGCCGGGCTCCAAGGGGTGGGCAGGAGGAACACCCAGGTCCCTGGAGTTTCTGGCAGCAGAGGCTGCACATAACATCCCTTGGGAGTTATCTCGTGGTTTTCTTGAGCTCTCGTGAAAAGAATGTTCATACAATTGTTCACCTTTCTGCCTCACCACTGATGTTTCCCTGACTCCTGTATAACAGGCATCACCAACCAAATTTCACAGAGAGGCTGAGACTTCAAGAGTTACTGATTATTGGATTATTGCTCGGCAGGAAAAAAAGCAAAATTCTTGCTCCTAATGAAGAATGGGAAATCCCAGAAGCCCAACTGTCCTCGCAGCAGGGCATTTCAGTAGTTCCATTCTCCATGGAGGAGCATGCTGAAATATACATAAATATATTTCCACCATCCTCAATGAATAACTCTTAAGTCAAGGTATTAATAAGAATTATATGGAAACAACATCAGAGGAAAGAATCCAACCACACATCTGACTCCAAATCCATTAATAAAGTAAAATTTAGTATCTCCCATAAACTTCTGTAAAAGAAATAAATATAATACAGATCTTCCCACCTTTAGGCTGCTCATTTTCCAATGCAGGCCAGAGTGTCAAGGATTAAAAGTCTCTATAGTTTTGGCAAAGCCTGTCAAGCTTTCCTGAGACAAACACGCACTGCTCAAACACAGTCAACCTGCATTACCCTCCTTTCCAGTCTCAGCAAACAAGACTGGAGGGCAAGTAAGAGCTACTGACAGATCTATCCGCTTACCCTTCAGGGTCTGATTTCCTAGGTCTGCTCTGCAAAGAAACAAAAAGCCAGACTGGTAGCCTTGGTGACATCTCACAAGGGAAAAAAAATGTCCAGACTTGAAAGAAAAATTGAGGCAGGAGGACATTCCTTGCCAGAAACATGTTACACATGCACCGGCTGCTTTGAAAAACATACTGTGCATTCAGGAAACCCGAGGTTCCTGACTTCAGGTTGAGTGGATGGGTGGAGGCTTCCTGAATCTTAAGATTTGCTTAAGTTTCCTTTCCATTTTGTTTTTGTATCCTTCTTACAAAGAAAAGCCATCATTCAAGCACAGCTTGCTTTTGCTGCTGACCTTGTGACAGTTGGCTGGTCTCATGAGCTGGTCTCTATTAGTTGAGACAGGGACAGCTCAGCTGAAATGTTCCCAGCTGAAAAGTCACCTCTGCCTTGAATGAGCTGTCCCTTTCTTATATCCCACATGTTTTGTTTCAGCAAAAAATAGCATTGATGCCCATCCACTAATCTTATTTGGAGAAAAGGAATGGACGGAAGAAAGGGAGCGTGCGCAGAACAAAGACAACACAACAAAACCCTCCTTAGTTATAGTTCCCTTCTCCCACTTTTCCCCACAGTAATGGAGTCAGTGAGAGGTATTTTCCAGAGTAGGTCTACTTAACTTGCATTAAGGTAGTTTGCCCCCAGGATGCTGTGCATCAGCACTGTCACTGCCAGACCTGGAAAAACCTTCTGGGATCTTGAAGTGGTCTGGACAATGTTTCATTTGGATTTACATCTTGTCTGGAGGCTATAATTTGATTATAGAATTATAGAGTATCTCAAGTTGGAAGGGACCCTAAGGATCACTGAGCCTAACTCCCTGCTCCTCACAGGACTGCCTAAAACTAAACCACCTAACAGAGTGTTGCCCAGACGCTCCTTGAACTCCGACGGGCTTGGTGTTATTAAAAAAAGCCATTAAATTATAGTTACTTATAATTAGCTACATTATAGCTATTCTCTCTAGTGCCTCACTTCTCTGTCTTTGAAGGTATTTAATGCTTCTACTTCCCATCAGCTCGCATCATTTTGGGTGGAAGGAGACCAGGCACAGACCAGGTTACAGAGTGAGCTACTGGGACTGACAAAATGAGTCACAGAATCACAGAACAGGCGAGGTTGAAAAGGACTCTGGGGAGCACAGAGTCCAACCGCACATCGAGAGAAAAGGGGACAAGAACAAGGTAACACAAAGGGTCAGAGTAGAGAGAGTAGGAGCAGGACCCCTCAGAAAAGAGTAAGACAACCTTAACAGCTGCACAGCTTCTGTATACATAGCTTTCATGTATTGTGTATACATTAAAAATTATCACAGCAATGCCCATACTGTACCCTTAAACTCCTCTGCTTTTACATTCTTGTTATAAGTTTCAATGGGAATTCTACACACTTCAGGATCTGCAAGGGGAAAGAAAAAAAAAAGACAAATCAGCAACAAACACTTGGGATTTCCTACATGCTTCAGCAACTACAAGCAATATTTTTGAGGTGTCCTTGCAGTGGGCAAGTTAGACACTGTCTACTAGGGAGAACACAGGGCTAAGACCTAGACCAGGGCTGGCCTTGAACAATTAATCTTTTCCTCTCCATGCTCTGGAACCTGCAAAAAATATTAATATTTCTTTTTTACAATAGCATGACAATATTTACATGTAAGAAGATCTATATAAACAGTAGAAATTGTTTTACATTGGGGTAATATCTCAGTTTGTTTCTAATTGGGGACACTTCTATTAATCCATAAGTGCATTTTCCATTGCACTCCTACTACAACGCAGGTGTGTTTGCTGAAGAATACCATGTACAGCTTCTCTAGGGTAAAAAAAAATATGTGCAGTAATTGGCAATTACCTCAAATTCTTGTTGAAATGGGAAGGAAAACATTAGTCAACATTTCTACAGTTCTAAATCAAAGAGAGAGAAAAATCTCATATATTCTTGGATATCTCATGTATCGGGGATACTGCAATCCCAGAGAGAACACATGAAATAACACTAGCCCTACATCAACACCCGCCCGGCTACCTTTTATCCCACTGGGTCTAACTACCTATCCTCTCTTAAGAGCTGCTCTCCTCCCAGGAAAGGATTCCACTGTGTTCCTTCACAATTCAGAAGTGTTCCTGCAAGACCCAAGTTAGAGTTATTATAACAGCTTCACAGCAGGCTACCAAGTGCTTAACAACAGCTAAACACAGTTCTTTACACAGGACTAACGTTTTTTTATTTTTTTATTTTTCTTCAGAAGCCTCTCAAGTTCCCTTTGGTTTAGGATGAGTTTTGAAGACAGCATGGACACTCCCAATGCAGTCCCTTTCTTCCACCTGCACCAGTCAACTGAACAATTGCTACAGAGGGTATGAACAAGAACTGAGACCCTTTCTCATCAACAATGTTTAGAAACATGGCTTGTTTAAAAGCATAATCGTTTTTTGACTGATAGGTAAATAGCAAGATTAGACTACTTTCTTTCTCTAGAACACATACCTCCTTCATCCATCCCTAATGAATTTCCCTTTCCCCTGCCTGATGGGGGAAGAGTTGCACACAACCTGTCAGATGGATACCCAGTCTTGATATGAAGACACAAACAAATTAAGAATCTTTTGCTTCTTATGGTTTTCTTTTGATGGTTGATTATTCCTGCTGATGCAAATGCCTCACTTCTCCCTTAAGTGAGTCCATTTTGGCTGTCAGCTGTGGGCCATCACAGCTTGGAGTTTGTTTGAAGGTACCAACACAGAATCTTAAATGGTTTGGATTGGAAGGGATCTTTAAAGGTCATCTAGTCCAAGCTTCCTGCAATGAACCCCTTCATGGGGTTGCTCAGAGTCACATCCGGCCCGGCCTTGGACTCTTCCAGGGATGGGGCATCCACAGCTTCTCTGGGCAACCTGTGCTAGTGTTTCACAACCCTCATTATAAAAACTTTCTTTTTTATACCAAGTCTGAATCTACTCACTTTTAGTTTAAAACATTACCTCTTGTCCTAACACACAACAGCCCTCCCAAAAGGTCTGCCCCTATCTTTCTTATAAATCCCCTCTAAGTACTGAAAGGTCTTCCTAGAGCCTTCCCTTTCTTAGGCTGAACAGCCTCAACCCTCTCAGCCAGTTTTCATCGGAAAGATGCTCCATCCCTCTGATCATTTTTATGGACTTCTCTGGACTGGCTCCAGCAGGTCCATGTCCTTCCTGTGCTGGGACCCCAGGGCTGGAGGCAGCACTGCAGGTGGGGTCTCAGCAGAGCGGAGCAGAGGGGCAGAATCCCCTCCCTCCCCTGCTGCCCACACTGCTTTGGATGCAGCCCAGGACATGTGTGGCTTTCCAGGCTGCCAGTGCACATGACCAGCCTCTTACCCACCAGCATGTCCAAGTCCTTCTCGGCAGGGCTGGTCTCGATCTATTCATCCCCCAGCCTGGATTGAGCCTGGGTTGCTCCTACCCACGTGCAGCACCAGCACTTGGCCATGTTAAACCTTATGAGATTCCCTTGGTCCCACTTCTCAAGATGGTCCAGGTCCCTCTGGATGAACCCATCCTTCAGGTGTGTCACTGGAACACTCAGCTTAGTGTCACACACAAATTTGCCAAGGGTGCACTTGATCCCTTTGTCACTAATGTAGATAATAAGCACACTGGTCCTTAGAACATCATCAGTTTTCTTCTCAAAGATCACTCCTTATTGTTTAAGTCTGGCATAACAGACAGAGGGAATTCTCCATCCAGACTGTTCCTATGTCCCTTTTCATTTATAACTTTCGAGGTTTTTTTCAGCATCCTTTAAAAACACAAACTGCAGTTCTACTGCTGTCTATAACCATTGCCTCTGTGAGTCATGGAGCAATGGTCAGAATAGGTACTTGAGCCCCGGGCACTGTAGCAAGAATTCAGTTACTCATTTACTGTATGCTGTGGTGGGTTGACCTTGGATGGCTGTCAGACACTCACAGAGCTGCTCTCTCGCTCCTCCTCCTCACCATGACAGGGAAGAAAATATGACTGAAAAACTCACAGGTCAAAAGAAAGAGAGATTCTTTAGCACTTGCTATCACAGGCAAAACAGACTCAACTTCAGAAAAATTAATTAAATTTATTGCCAATTAAAAATAGAGTAAGTGCAGTGGTTGTGGGAATGAGGGTTGTGGTCAGTCCAAAAAAGCTCCTCTGTGCACACACTTTCCCCTGCTTCAGCATGGGCTGCTCTCCATGGGTCACAGTTACTGCCAAGATTCTGATCCAACATGGATTCTCCATGCTGGTTTCTAGTTATCTCATATTAGCTTTTGATTTTTACCCCAAACCATGTTTCTACAACAATACCTTTGGTTTCCCCTCCCTCCCTTCCATATCCTATATACTAATAAATAACAAATCAGGTTTATGTATTGAAATAACATCTTCCTTCATGTGATCGTGATGGGGAGGAGTATTTTTTCTGAGACTCTGACAGCAGCCAACTCTTGCTGACATTTAGGCAGGAAGCATTTCTAGGACTCCAAAATGTGGATAAAGCCATTCATAAGTTATTGGCACATCAACCTTCTCTGTCTGGACACCAAGCAGCTCAAATACATGCAGTTCACCACTGTATTACATTCACTGTTTTACGGACCTGGAAATTTCCCTCCTCTTTAATACAGATGTCACACAGCTCACTGTCAGCATCTACATATTCATAAGCTAGAAGCCACAACAGGAAAACATGTTTTATTACTTCTGGGCCAGGGCTAGGGTGGTTACTTTTCGCTATGGAATTACAAAATTACTTCACATGCTTTATATTGGGTACTTGCAATTGCACAAAGTCTCCAGATTTCCTCTTACTTCACAGGATTTACAAAATACATATTCTATTGCAAAGCAATAAGTACAAAATATGTCAGAAAAAAAGAAGGAAGTTCAACATGCACACAGTCCTACTCCTCACACACATAAACCACACATATACAGGACCCTCTTCAAGAAGCTGTAGAGTCCAAACAGTAACTTAAGATTTTAATTCACCATATAGTGAATAGTGAAAAGCAATAGTGAAAAGATGACATATTACTGTACCAGGAAACCTTTTGTCCAGCAAATGCTTTTATACAGACCAGAAAAAACAACAACAAAAAAAGAAGTTACTCTTACATGTCACTAACTCAATTTGTTTAGAAATAAACTCCAAAAATACACACTGTCCATTTGATAAACATTCACACAACTGTAAACTGAAACTACTAGCTGAAGGAATCATTAAGGAAAAGCATATCAGTCAAACCAAATCAAAGGAAACAGTGTGCCTGGAGGAAATGACATGAGAACAGAATCAAAACAAAGTTTAAGTACAAGAGAAAAAGCAGTTTTGTAATTCTCTTGCCAAGTTCTAAAAAGCAGGTGGTTTAGAGCAACGCTTAACAAAGGGCTTCCGAGGATACTGTAAGTTGAGGAAGTCTGAAGCCCCAAGAATAAAGCGGTAATGAAGCCAGTTCCCTTACTGAAATCCCTGAGAGAGAATAGGAAACCAGACATCTGTTTGGTGTTAGCATCCTTCACTCATGTGACCACCCCAGGAAAAAGCCTCAGTAACATGATTAGATGCTGATGCAGAACTTCTCAGCCATGGAACCACCCTCAGATGATACCTAGAATTTTGTCACTGTCACATGTTTTGGCTCAGTTGTTGCCATACTTCTTCCTAAGAGAAGCAGTCCATAGACTACAAAGTCCATAAATGGGAAAGGGAGAGGAGAAGCTACCTACCTTTGGGCAGGATTAGTTGTGAATCACCTAAAAAAACTCCAAAACTACAAATTCCCCTTCTTCTTAGTCTACGATGCAGTTGCTGTGACCAAAAGGCTACAATCCCTGGTCAGGGTGGCATCAGCACGCTGGACTATGTTAACTCTGACAGCTATTGACAGGCAGACAGGGCTCAGACCCACCACCCTTTCCAGCCATGCTCCTGGCTTGGGGCAGTTTCCTATCAGCAGCGTTTGTCTTCCACCAATGCTTCTTGCTGAATGCCAACCTCCAGCAAGCGTGCAGGGGAGACTGGGAGCATTCACAGCCTCTGCAGGAGTCTCCTGAGTTGGACAGTCCTTAACCCTCCTCTGAAACTGGCGATTTAGGCATCAAAACAGCCTGAAATAACTGGAGTAAAGCCATCCTCATTGTGTGAAGTCAATCACACATCAATGAGGTCAGTCGCGTCCTGGGCTGCATCCAAAGCAGTGTGGGCAACAGGGCAAGGGAGGAGATTCTGCCCCTCTAACCTACTTTGACAAGACTCCACCTGCAGTGCTGCCTCCAGCTCTGTGGTCCCAGCACAAGAAGGACATGGACCTGTTGGAGCGAGTCCAGAGGAGGCCATGAGGATGATCCGGGAATTGGAACACATCTGCTGTGAAGACAGGCTGAGAGAGTTGGGGTTGCTCAGCCTGGCGAAGAGACTTATTGTGGCCTTTCTGTACCTAGAGGAGATACAAGAGACCTGGAGAGGGACTTTTTACCTGGGAATGTAGTGATAGAACAAGGGGCAATGGCTCTAAGCACAGAGGGCAGGTTTAGATTAGATATGAGGAACAAATTTTTCCCTATGAGGGCAGTGAGGCACTTGCACAGATTGCCCAGAGAGGCTGTGGATGCCCCATGCCTGGAAGTGTTCAAGACCAGGTTGGATGGAGCTTTGAGCAACCTGATCTAGTGGAAGGTGTCCCTGCCCATAGGCAGAGGGGTTGCAACTAGATGATCTTTAAGGTCCTTCCAACTCAAATAATTCTGTGACTCTGTGATTAAGTAAACATAATATAAACTTGGCATGAAGACTTCAAAGTTTCGACAAAGCTGTAAGAAGTTACCCCACATCGTGAGGGGAAAAAACAGGCAAAAGAAATGCAATTTCAGTCTTTCAGTTACCTTAAGTTACAGAATCTCGAGTCTTAAAGAATAGTAATAGAACAGGATTTACTTTGGGTAGTTTATCTGATTCACAAAAAAACAACCTTGCATATCTTCAGCCACAGAAAAGAAATAAAGGAGTAGTCTGAATGGAAGGTCTGCAGGGTGGGAATAAGCACATCCACACCCAGATGTGAGGAGTGAGTTTGTATCTTAATAGGCATGGTGTGACTGCATAAAGCATTGCAGCCTAAGAGAAAAGGCACATTTTCTGGCTGGACATCTAATGGGGTCTAAAACACAAAAGGAACTTGAAGAACTTCTCTGCCACTCCATACTTACATGACAGATGCCAGCAGCACTTCTGTCAGGTTTTGGAAACCACTAGATCAAACACAGCAAGTTTTAGTTGTTCAGACTCCAGAGCTGCTGCAGCTCCTTGAGACCTGGTGGTAACACATACAGCTTTTGAGAGGACCTTAACATTCAGTGTGATATGTGGCAAGATTTTTCAACACTCTTATTGGCTAATTAGGACACAGATCTTGCAGATGTTTTTACTCAAGGAAGAAAAGGAGGGACCCTACACTATGTACAGATGCACTATTCTTACATCAGTGGAAAATGAGAAGAGTTTTTCCAGCAGCTTGCAGAAACTGCATTTAACAAAGAGGTTAAGTTTTTAGTCCTTACAACTGTTAAGAAAAACTGTTCCTTGATAGAAGTGGATACAATGCTGGTTTCTTTGCACTACAAAGAAGCTGTGGTGTATCACACTAGTAGTGTTTCAAGCACCAGGAAAAAGATAGGGCTGCCTATTTTCACTTCTTAGACTGTACTAGAAATGTCTTGGTCATGACTCTCGGGAATGACAGAAATACAGCAGAAGCAGCAGGCTTCTAGTTACTCAGCAGACTCAAAACATAGAGGGACACAAGAAATAAAAGCTCACTGGCAGAGTTTCACAGTTAAACTTTTATGTTCTAAGCAGTGCCTTTTCCATAGGGACAGTTATCAGTAACCTCATCAAAAGCTCTGCCATGAACCCTAATTTGTGTGCACAGGTACCCGCCACCTTTCCCTCCCCTCATTTTATACAAGCCCACAACAGATTTTTTTATTCATGGAGAAATGGACTAGGTTTTTGGAGCAAGGGAAGCGCAGGAACAGTGGGAAGGAAACAGTTAAATCCAGTATGTGGTTTGGCTCCTCTTTTTGAAGAGAAGCTATTACAAAAATAATATTTCATCTCTATAGCTGAGTATCTGACACACAAAACTGACCTTCCCTCCATCCCCAGCAAAACAACAAAAAACTCCCCCAAACCCAAAAGCATCACTACTTCCATCCCAGGCTCAGAACGATGTGGAACTGAGTAAATCACAGAATGACTGGGCTTGTAAGGGACTTCTAGAGATCATCTAGTCCAACCCTCCTTCTAGTGTAGAGTCACCAGAGCAGTTTGCACAGGTTTGGAATATCTCCAGTGAGAAAGATCCCAGACCCTCTCTGGGTGATTTGTTCCAGTGCTCAGTTACTTGCACAGTAAAGAAGTTCTTCCCTGTGTTCAGGTGGAACCTCCTGTGCATCAGTTTCTGCCCATTGCTTCTTGTCCTATTGCTGGGCACCACCAGCAGAGCCTGGTCCATCCTCTGACCCCTCCCTGCAGATACTGACAGACATTGTTGAGGTCCCCTCTTAGTGATTTCTTCTCGAGGCTGAATACGCCCAGTTCCCTCAGCCTTTCCTGAGCATCCTGAGAGATGTTCCACTCCCTTCATTAGCTTTGTAGCCCTCCACTAGACCCACTCCAGGAGTACCATGTTGGTCTTGTCCTGAGCAGCCCAGAACTGGACACAGCACTCCAGATGTGCCTCATCAGGGCAGGGTCACCACCCTCAACCAGCTGGCAATGGTCTTCCTAACACACCCGGGATCCCATTGGCTTTCTTGGCCACAAGGGCACTGCTGATAGCAAGGCCAGTATTCAGATGGTACGTTGGTTAGATGAACACCACACACATTAGATGTCTTGCTGGGAAGTCAGCAGACACTATCTTCACCTTTTTTTTTTTTTAAAAATAAAAGATCTCAAATTAAGAGCAAAAGCAGTCAAAAAAATAGGGAAAAAAAAAAGGTATCTATAGACACTGAAGTAAGAAAAAAACAGTTAAGTTTTAAGGTATCCTGTCTGCAGCAAAGCAAGGTGTCACCCTAAAATGTACTTTACAATGGTTCCTCCCCTGACAAGCAGTAAGTTGTTTCAGAGGGGGGAAGAAAAAGAAAGGAAAACTACAACAACAACAAAACCGATGACAAACAACCAAAACTTAAGCTAAAATGACAGTTTACGTGGCCAGGATGCTCAAGTTCAAATAGCTTTTCCTCCCTGCAATATGATGCAATAGATAATTTTTCCTGCTTTCAGGTGATTAGTCCCATCTCCAAACTGAAGGTGTTCAAGTTACCAATATATGGACATACTACTTTATATCATATGCCTGGAAATAGAGTTAACTCAAGAAACATGTTCTGTACATACAAGAACTGGCCACCCCCCTCCTACTTCTCTGTTTACAGAGCTTTTAAAAGTTTAAATAAAACTTTAAATATGTTTAAATGCTTATAGAGATATAATTCTTTTCTCGCAAAAATCGGTGCATAATCCCAATGATGCTGGAAAGCCACTGCATTCTTTGACAACACTGATTTTGTAGCACTGATTTCCCTCCCTTCTCTCCCCGAGAAAAGACAGCTAAGAATTTGAACACAAACAAACAGTAACTACATGTGGATTTACTAATTACATATCCAGAGTTGCAGAGCTTAATTTAAAAAAGTACTGTTTTGCTTAGATGTAACAAACTCAAAAGCAATCCTTCATACTTGTGTTACAGAAAGCAGGTACGAAGCAGTTTCAGTAACTTTGTCCTCGTAATGGAAATCACATGAGAAACAAAATGCAGAACTGCATTTTCACCCAACCAGCAGTTACCTAAACAGAATAGAGAAGTTTTCCAGAAAGCAACTAAGAGCAGGATTAAAAGCTGCTGTTGGATGATTTGAGGAGCTCTCAGTCTCACAGGAAAAAAGAAGTTTCTGTGTTAAATGCTTCAACTACAGATCAGACCAGTAAAGTGGTTTTCATTTATAAAGAAATAACATAAAAATGAATTAATTCTCAGCTTTTTTCTGGGCATTGTTTGGTGCAATCTGGAAAGCTAGTACAGCAGACATCATGCCTTTATTCTTAACTTTCAAGTTAAGCAAAAAAATATCTTGAAAGTAAAATAAAAGAAAGAAGTTTGCAGAGCCAATTATTTAAAGTTTTCAGTAGGAGTCCTAAGACTTTAAGATCATGTTAATGATTCAGTTCAGAGCAAAGACTCAAGGACAGTTGGCCCTGACAAAAACTGAAGTGCTTGTAGAGGGGAAAGTGGGAAGGAAAAAAAACCCCACAAAAACCACAGGTCAGGAGACAAGAAAGGAAGAGATTATTTAGGTCAGCCATTCTGAAGAAACTGAACACCAAACTACAAGAATTTCAGATAAACTGAACAGCCTTCTAAGTGCTTTCAGTAGTGCCCAACACTGAAAGATTACTGCATAAGCAGGGGAAATTCGGGGGGGAAAATTATTATTAAAAGTTTTATAATTAATAATCAAAATTTAAAATTCAATTCCCTTCAAAGTTTATTTTGCATACTTTTTTCCTTCGCACACAGAAGAGAGGAAAGGTTTGAATACACTGCTTGCAAAGGTTCAATCTAGCACAGAATTTATTCCAACAGAGATATTTGCAGAAAACACATGCTACTAACCAAATATTTATAGCTCCCACTTTTACAGGACTCAAAACTTCACCACTTCACTTGTCTCCATGGCAATTCAGAGGGAGCTTCTGCAAACTAGTCAGGCTCTCACAAGAAAAGCCTATTTTCCAGCCATCTATCTCCCAGTCCTGCTCAGCGTTGGTTTCCACAGCAACTCACGGGCAGCTCAAAGACAGCTGTAAACGCAGAGCGCGCCTAAAGCTGCTTCAGCTGTTGCTTATTTTAAGATGCATGGGGACGCTGAGGACATGCGTCCAGGGCCATCCTGTTTCAAAAGACCATAAGAAGGGTCTATGGGGATAGAGGACCCTTGTCCCTGCTGCCCTGCCCACCTCGTATCACACACTCCAGAGCTGCGCAAACAGACTTCCCTTGGTATTTCCAGGGGTAATGATTCAGCAGAACACTTGTGCCCGTGCAAATACCCAGAAAAACTGCAGAATGGTTATCAAACTTACAAAACAAGGCTAGATTCCTAGTACAACCCGGGGTGATCCTCTGAAGTCAATAGTTCTAAGGCTGATTTACATCAACTGAAAAATCAGCTCTGAAACACAAGAGAGTTGGGAAACTATAAGAAACAAACAACATTCCACCAGTCCTCAAATGAACACAACCATTCTGGCCCACAGTTTGCGATAAAGATCTCTGAAATCTCCTACAACCTTTAAGCGAGTTCTGCAATTGCCAAGCGATTTGGAAAGGATAAACACTTTCATGATGTCACCTCATTTATAAACCTACAAATACACCCATTACTTATCTTAAAAAGCCTGAAAACAGATTTAGTTTACTTTCCAACTGTAGGAACCAGTTTTAGTTACAATTCCAGTAAACACCATATGAAACTGGAGTCCCTGCTTATTCAGAACCAGTGAAGTCAGACAGGCTGTCTTATGGTAGGAGCATGTTTCCAGATGTTAGGAAGAACATACAATTTTTAAATTTATTCTAAGTAAATACAACGGTAAAGTGAAGACATGTCTCATCCTATAGTTGCTCTTATTCACTTAAACTGGATCCAAATTTCCTGGGCCTTACAGAATCATAGATTGGTTTAGGTTGGCAGGGACCTTAAAGATCATCTAGTTCCAAACCCTCTGCCATCCTCAGTCCTTTCCCAAGTCCGTGGCATTTTTTCCCTAGGGTATCTATCTTCTCAACACCTTTTTGACCAATCTCTTGATTTCTACAATGCACTTTCGCTGCAGAGGTGGAGGACTATATATATGTAACTAACCAGAATTGTATGTTGCAAACACATCCCAAGTAGCAGGCAAGAGAGCTGCTTGAACCAGCTCCAGGTGCATCTCTCATTTGCAGCCAAGTATAATAATCTAAGCCAAGTCAGTATTGTCACCTTATGTCCCCCCACTGAAGGAGGCAAAACATCTGAAATACTCTTAATGTTCCTTCTGAAGAAAATATTAACCTAAAATATACTTTTATATGCAATGGATACACAAATAACTCTTGTGATGAGTTTTTAAAACAGGCTTGACACAGACTTTCTCTCGTTCAAATTTTGCTGCCTGTGGGACACATTACCACGACCTGATTCTACCTAGCGTGTCCATTAAAAAAAAAAAGCAAAACCTCTGAGTACTTCCAAAGCCAGTAGCATGCTCTTTAAATACAAATACTCAGCAAGAGCCTTGTGCCATGCTTTGTGAATTTGGGAATTCTGACAAGATGTTTCCAGTAACTGGGGGTGGTGGTTTCACTTGAGTAAATGTCACTCAAACCATGTATTTTAGGACAACATCCTATTGAGTGATAGACAGCACTGAACTAGTTTTTAAGCTTTTTTTCCTCCAGACTGAAGGCCTGATTCTTTGCTAATATGAGCAGGGAACACGATGACCACTTAGCTTATCCCATTTTCATTCACACATGATCTTTTACACTGCCAAGGTTGCTCAATAGTCTCTTCCTGCCAGAAGAAACTAACAATCATGTTTGATGACTAGTCCTTTCAATCAGCATTGTAGTTTATGGTATGAATGTGCATCTTTAACAGTCTATTAAGTTCTTTAATACCAAATGTTATAGAATCATCTTCCGGCCCATTTGAGCAAGACTGAAGCCACTCCTTTAATTCCATTAAGGCTGATGTGTACCAGAGAAGTTAGAACAAACAGAAGATGTTTTTCATGCTTAAAGGAGAAGGTTGATTAGAAGAAATCCTCCGGAAGGTAGAGCTAAGAACAATAGGTCACAGTAGAAGAGGTGCCAAGTTTTCCTTAAAGGGGATGAAGAAAGTTAAAAAAACCAAAACAAACAAGAAACCACTACCGTCTTCATCACATTAAAAGCTATACAAGCAAAACAACACATGGGTATTCAGATTAGAAAACATTAGAACAACACTGGAAAGTTACACAGGAAACAGGAATAAACATAAACTCTGTGCCTCCTTTATTTATTTTTAAATCAAGCTTATATTTTAACTTGGTGATCATCACAGCTTTTCAACAGGAGAGGTGTATTAGGAGTCACATCCTCAAGAGTGTTTCCCTGATGAAACATTCTGCAGCTTTGCGTCAGAAGGGAAAGATCAGTACATGAGCCAATATTCACAATTCAGTGGTTTGCTGCTTCATGTAACGGGATGTGATGATCTTGTCTGCAGATACTTACACTAAGAAAGTACCAGCTCTTTCACTGTAACAAAAATGAAACAAAACAAAACAAAAAAGATGTCAGCAATCCTGTAATGCTGCAAAAATACAACAAAAAGAATTTTTAAAGAGTCATTCATTTTTATCTTATTTTATTTAGAATAAACCATACATAATTAAGGACTCAGCCCACTGGGTCACTACCTTCTCCAGAACTACCTAAGTGCTGGAAAGTCTGGTGGTTAAAATGGATGCCTGCAATACTCTACAGCACACATAATATCATCAAACCCCGTGTGTTACATTACTAGAATACTTGTGAGAGTCAATAGATCAACAGATTTCACGAAGCTGTGCCTGCCTGCAAAGGCATCTATTGTTGCTTTAAACTACCGTTTTGCCATCTGCTTTGCCTTCCTCTGCCCGTATTCCCTTTATAAATGGGATACTGATGTTCTAGAAACTTGTGTGACACCATAATTACGTAAACTGAAGTCTCCTTTAGAAATCACAGAATTACAGAAAAATTTAGGTTGGAAAAGGTCTCCAAGATCATCAAGTCCAACCGCTGACCGATCACCACCTTATCAGCTAGACCAGAGCACTGAATGCACGTCCAGTCATTTCTTGAACACCTCCAGGAACAATGACTAAATCACCTCGCCGAGCAGCCCATTCCAATGCTTGACCAGCCTTTCCATGAAGAATTTCGTCCCGATGTCCAACCTGAACCTTCCCAGCAGAGCTTGAGGCCATGCCCTTTCATGAGTTGTCTGGGAGAAGAGCCTGACTCCCACCTCACTGCCCCCTCTGTCAGGGAGTTGTACAGAGTGAGAAGGTTCTCCCCGAGCCTCCTTTTCTCCAGGCTGAGCCCCTCCAGCTCCCTCAGCTGCTCCTCATCAGACTTGTGCTCCAGACTCTTCACCAGTTCCGCTGCCCTTCTCTGGACACACTCCAGCACCTCAGTGTCTTTCCTGAAATGAGGGACACAGCACTGGAGGTGTGGTCTCATCAGTGCTGAGCACAGGGGGACAGTCACTGCCCTGGTCCTGATTGTAAGAAGACTAAAAAAATACCACTTTGACTGAAGAACATCCAAGGACTTTGCTGGCAAAGAGATTATACAGGCAGACGCACATCAGCATAAACACTATGATCACAAGGAACCCAAATACAAAATAAGGTCTTCAGAGTTCAGCTTTAAATTCACACAACAAATTTATTAAGAATCACAAAATATGTGGAGTTGGAAGGGACCCACAAGGATCACCAAGTCCAGTTCCTAGGAAATCCAGGCACATTTACATATTTATTCCCACTGTTATTGCAGGGCTGAGCTTCTTGCAATGAGCCTGGATGGTACAGAGCAGCAGCAGAGCTACAAGTGGCCAAAACAAAAAAAAAGAGAACAAGATGGCTTGTTGAATAATACATTGCTACCAGCATTTCTCTTCTCAAAGAGATACTCATCACCAACTCAAAGTGCTACAGTTCTGCTGCAAGCAACTTTGGAAAATAAGCCCACAAGATGTTACGGTTTATGAGAGTCAGGTGTTGTTTTAGGGCAGAAAACAAATAGGTTTCTTACAGGGCAAAATAAATTACACTTAAGGAAAGATTATCCACTTCAGAGCTTACAGACATGTAATGCAACTCTTCATAGCCAAGTCCACACATATCCTCTACTTAAAGAGACTAAATTCGTAACAAAACCTCTTGCCCCATTTGGCCATAGAAACTTCCTTGGAAAAAGACAGACAAGAATTTGAACACAACTAAAAAGCAGACTAACTCTGTGTGGATTGTTACATGCTTGAGGATTCAGCTAGAAATACAACTGGAACATGAATGAAATAGGAAGCAGAGTATGCAGTGACAGGGAAAAGTTGAGCTGAAAAAACCTTAAGTGTTTCTAGATATGGTACCGATTCCCTGTTGACAAACAGTTTCCCCAGATGACTTTTATCCCCTAAAATATTATTTATTGCAAGGGCCTGAAGAAAAGTGCGATAAGTACATTAACTTCTGGAAATACTCCTGAGCCATAATTTCAACACTTAAACTGAACACACAGAAACAGAATAATCACATTTACTCTTTACACCTAATACACTTTGTAAAACTTCTGTATCACTTGACTGGAATACCACTAGCTGATGTCCAGGATGTAGGTCTTATTTAGAAAAGGAAAAAAAAACACAAAACAATTGACTTACTAAGGGAGTTATGTGAAGGCCTGTTAGACTGTCTGACAAGTAACAAAACCATACATTAACACAGTCAGAAGGGTTGCTTCTTGATATCTAAGCATATTTCCACTACGGATATATCTGTTCACTTTTCTCTATCTCCTCTCCCAGGTGCCAACTTTGATGTTACCAGTGACTTTGGAGTAATGCATTTGCGTTGCTAGTCACTCCAATACTACAACAGCATCATCTTAAAATCTTATGAGCCCTTACTACCACCTGTCTGCCCCAACCCTCCCTCTCTTTTACATTCTCAGATGCTGTATTGTTCTATTCCGATACTGAAATACTGACTTTCCTCTCAGGAGCCTCTCAAATGATTATGACCTTCTTGTGATTTGGTGAGTCACATTACACCAGGGAGGACCATTATGCCGATAAACAGAAGGCAACAGCAGCATTCATCGCAAGATACAAAGAATACTCAAATACTGAGTAAAAATAAAGCATTTACCACTCACATAAAAACATTTACTGACATTTAAATGGAAATAAAAGGCTTCTTGGAGGATAAAGACCTTTTCTGCAAAATCTCTTCCAACATCTATGCATTGCTATTAATGAACTTTTATTTGGGCTTTATGTGCAGGCTAGAGGAGAAAGAAGGGAAAAAACCTAAGAAAAAAAAAAAGACATCTTCCCCACCTTCCAAGGGGAACCCTGTGATACATGTTTCTTCTTAAAAAAAAAAAAACAAACAAAACAAAAAAGGCAGATGTGGACAGAAACAAAGAAAAACTCAATAAACCAATAACACACAACAAAAAATCTCAACCCAGCGACATTTATCACATTTTTCTGTTTCTGAACAACACTAAGCAGATACCAGTGATGTCTCCCTTTGATGTTCTAATACTTCAGTTTTAGAGCTAATCTTCCTCTTATTAATCACTACTACAGTTAAGTGTTGCAAACATCTGAAACAAGCTGGAGTTGTTTATGTGCAGTATAAATTCCTGATTACTTATAATCTTCAAAGCTTCAAGCAATGAAATATATGCATTTATGTGTTAGAAGTCACTAAAATTTATACCTTTTTCCAAATCTTGGCATATAAAATCTTAACTCAGTAGCAGCACTTAAAGAGTCTTCAGGCATATCACATTTATTACAAAAAGCATATTTCCATTTAGAATTAACTTACATCAGACAAGAATTAATTAAGGTACACACCTTTCATACAGCATGGGTCAGGTGAGGGCTTTAGTGTTGGCAATACCTGACTTACCCCAAGCTCAATACCTTAACACCAGTCCATCAGACCCAGCAAGCCCCTGTGGCATGAAAACTGGCTCCGAGCGTCCCCGCCAAGGCCTGGGCACTTTCTGCAGGCTGAGATACGATACATAATCATTTGGGTTTCTTTGTTACATTCATTTGAGCAAAAGTTGCTTATCAGGAATGTTCCACCATTACCTCCAAGTACTATGCTAGCAGTTTGTGAACAGCAAATAGTCTGTATTGTGAACATTATCTGCTATCAAAATAACAATGCATCATTTTTTCCATCCAGACAATAATATGTTTTGCTTCCCTTTGAGTCTGATCCAGTGGTTTGGACAGGGTCAAAAACATGTTCAACACTTCAGAAGTTAATCCATCCAAGAGCTATGTAAATATATCTATTGAAATGTCATACCTGTAGGGTTTGTTCTTTCCAGCTCAAGTCTGACCATTTCTTACCCCTTTAAACAGTCAGAATCAAACTGTAGCTATTTCAAGTTCAATCTTCCCATCTCTTACCAAAGCTGCAAACATTCAGAAACGTTTATTACCAATTTTTCCTATCATGTTTTCACCTGCAATTCTTTGAGAAAAACTGTACACCTGGTTTAATTCCTATTAACCAGGAACATTTCCAGACTTACTAGTGGTTCAGCAACTACCACTGTTGTTCAGAAATGGCCATTTTCCTCTTGTTCTCCAAAAGCTCCTTCACCTCCCAGTGTGTGTTAGAAACCGACAAGTGAACAGGACCAGATGTTCAGCTGCCAAGCTTGCCTTCTGCCTGCTTTAAGAAATTTTATGTAAGCACTTGAGTGCTTGATGATACACTGTGAGCACAGAGGCCACATAACTCACTGGAGTCCTCCAGACAAAAAAGTGACTTTGGAAATACAGGTGAACACAAGCACTGGCAATCATCCAAATGTTCCTCCAGCCTTATCTGCTGTCTCATTCTTTGAAATACATATTTATTTTCCTAAAAAACCCCAGCACTTGGATGAAGGAAACAAATAATTTGTCTTGATTACAAGACCCCATAATATTTGCTTTGAGCTTCCTGAGATGGAATTACAGCACAATCACTTACGGTGCTTCAGGAAGACACCGCGGGCTTTTCTGCAGAAATGTTTTGCTGAACTGATTCATTCCAAAGCACTGGGAATGGAAGAAGACATGCCAGAAAGTAAAACTTCACAAAATTAGTGGTGAGGGTGTGTGATCTAACCCGAATAGATTTAAGTACTTGCAAACAAATCAAATTGCCTTTCAGCTTCCACAAAAAGTTTATCTCCGCATCCATTAAAAGTGCTCACCCCAGGGTATCTGAACTAGAACTGAATCAGGCACTGAACTACAAAGTAAGAACTTGTAAAAGATCTCTTTTCCCATATACATGTAACTAAGTATTCATGGTGTAGAAAAAAACACAACCAGCCAAGGAAGAAAAACCAGCAGTAAGACAGGTCATTGTATACATCTATGACTTTTTTTTTTCTTGATATGATTGTATAACTTCAAGGGAACCTTAATTTAGCCATTCCATATGGCCCCTGTAAACAGTCTCCAAGGACAAATACAAATATCTAACTTGTGCTTCAATTGCTTTAATATACAAGATATTTATATTGCAATGTGAAGGTTTCTGGCTGTGTCCACATTTCTTAGTAACCTTCCTTTACATAAGGCACTTGCACTGGTCTCACCTCAAGCATTGTAAAAGGAAAGTATTGTGATAAACAAAACCAGTGATTCATGCCGAAATGAGAATGAAAGAGGTCAGTGCGACCTCGGGAGGGGAGAAAAAGATGCTAAAACTTAATTGCCCCTTATAGAACTTAAAACAGAGTATCTCACCTTATCTTGGACATGAGTTACAGCTAAACGAAACTTAGCCAACAGGATGTTCACACTTTCTTGTCGAGAAATACGAGAATTTATAGCCTGTTGTATAGATAACAGATTAGTCTAAGTAAACATCTGTTGAATTCTTGAAATAATGATGTAAAATGTATATTCAGATGATGTAATGAATATGTATGAATTAACTCATAAACACTTAACATACCCTGCATCTGTGTGCGGTTTTGGTGGAGCAGAGCCCCCCCCCCGCACCCAGCGCTGTTTTGCTTTTACCATATAATAAACTCTTATTCGAAAACTCATTTGGGCTTGAGACTCTGTTTCTCATGGTATGACAACAAGCCTTACTTTTCTCCAAGTGTTCCTAAAAGGGATTGCCAGGTGCAGGAAACCGGAGATAGACTGTCTAAACAGAGCTGCTCCAACAGAAAGATGACATTTTGAGTGCTGATGGACTCTTAAGTAGATCATACCAGATGTAAACTTTTATATCCCAATTGCAGAACTAAATTACTAGTTGTTCCTGACCCTTCAAAAGCACCAATTGGGATATAAAAGTTTACATCTGGTATGATCTACTTAAGAGTCCATCAGCACTCACAACCCAAATCTACTCCCCCTCAAACAAGGGAACCTTGTTTACTGCAGCAGGTTCACATGCATGTCTACCTTCAGTGAAGGAATAGCACTATTATTTACTTCCATGAATTTATGAAGAAACTGAATTTTCTTAATATCAGAATCTTTTAAGAATTGTACAAGAAGATTCTCCCACACTTCACAAGAGCACTCCTCTCTAGCGACCATCAGCACTTGAGAAGCAGCTAAAGCACCTGGGGCACCATTTGAGGAAGGGTAAACACCTCCCCTAACTTTTTAGCTCATTTCTTTAAAAACAGGTCTGCACACACCCCAGATAACATTTGGGGGTAGTCAGTGAGTGAAGACAAGTTTGGTAGCTCTGGGTCACGAAAGATGAACCCAGGTGTTTTCGTAATTCAATCAGCTGAAAAAGTGATGTCAAAGTTCAATTACTTCTGCCTTCTTACCTAATCATTTGCACTGGCATCAGCTAGTTTTTGCAGCAGAACCTGGCAGCTACTAAAACATGCTGCAGTAGGAACTATGGGTATAATACAGGAAATAATCACAAAAATATCGTTGTGTAATTCAGTTAAATAACCAATGGGAAGACTTCATCCAGGCTCAATTAGATCTGCTAATCACAGTGGTAGTTTTAACTCCTATTATTAATGCCAGATGCCCTATGATATTCACGATTCCCAGAAATACATATCCTACAACATGAACAAACAACTGTGGCAACTTTAAAGCTGAGTAAACAGGCCCTCAGAGGCCAAGTAACAATAAAAGCAAGTCCTCCTCTTGCTTATACCCACCTTAAAACAGAAGAGGAAATGTAGCTGTCTTTATATGAAATTTCCAGGTATATTTCTTGTCTCCTGTATGCAGTGAGGGAGGATAGTCACCCTTATTTTTCCTTTTGCACATCCAATAGCAGACTGTGGGGCCAGGAACATAAAATAAGGATACCATAGGGTCATCAAGGACCGGCTCTCCCTACTGGAGAGAGACAGAGCCCTTGCCACAGAACATCACTTCTGGCTGAGTCCTCTCAGGAGTTCAGAGCCACTTCCAAGCAGCATGCTTAGGTTTAAGGAAAACTGCAAAACTCACTGAAATGCAGTAAAGGCCATGATTTCTGAAAGACATGCCAGTAACTCACAGCCAGTTTTTTCTGAGCTCTGAGGATCTAACCCAGAGGGTGAAATTGTGAAGGTTATTAAATGAGCTAGAGAGAAGCAAGCGTCCCTTTTAAGGAAAAGAAATTCTTCCCACCAGCTCCTCATAGAAGCATTTGGATATCTTGTGCAGTGTCACCACAGGCATTAAAATGTTAGGCTGAAAACAGAAATAAACATGGTTTTTCTGTGGTAGCTTTCTTTTGTTTGTCTACAAGCAGCTAACTCTTCTCTCGCAGCTTATGTTAGGGTATCTAAAAGTCTGTGCAGGTTTGTAGACTATGAGCAGACTATAGCAAAGAAACACTTTCTCACCTAAAACAGCAAGAGGAGGGAACCTTCCTTTGACACCTCTTCTCCCTATTCCCCCTCCAAACACGGGTAGTCTGTTTGGTAGCATTATGGTGAACAGATATTGATAGAGAAGAATGAAGTCTAACAAATTTAAGAAATCCTATCTCACCTAATTATGGTCTGATTTCAAAATCAATTCCTACAAGCCAACCTAGCAAAGAGGGTTCAACAGAAGACTGGGGGTTGACAGTATTCTTAAATTTGAGTACACCAGTTGTACATCTCATATAGTCAAGAAAGCATAGTTTAAAGACATCCACTATCAATTCCTACAGTCAATGCAGTCATGCCTTATCATTGCTTGTTAGGCATCGGAGAGAAAGATACAAAAGGCTTTTTTGGTTTAGAAATTCTGTATCTGACTGAAATATTTCAGAGGAATAAGGTATAGGAGTTTTTAAGCCAAAACAAACAAACAAACAAAATAACACCTTATTTATTGCTCAAACTATCCCAGTGAGCTCCATCAAATATTTATGTAAGAATACTATTTATCGGCTCTGCACAGTCTTCACACAGACGTGTTGTACTAGACTTACTTCAAGCATCAGCAGCTTAAGTTTAATTTTAAAGTACACTAATGCAAGAAAAATCACACATAGTATGTACTGATGAACTGGCCTTTCTATGAAGTTTCTATCTCCTCCAGGGGAGTCAGGATGGTTAAGAACAGTAATTTCTGTATATTTTCTGTCTTGCCAACAGATCTCACAAGTCTTACCCTGTAGCACCTTTTAAAACTTTCCAGATATCAGTTTCAGAAGCTTGAGAGAGAACATGACTAAAGACCCCCCAACTCCTTTACTTTCCATTAAATTAAAGATGAAAGGGCAGACTTAACTCAGAGAAAGCACTAGTTCTACAGGTCACAAATATTTCCTAGTAGTTTCTCACTGAAAATGTCCTATGAGCAACTTATACAATTTTTAATTTTGGCAGCTCAGCTACCAAGAAAGTACTCTACACATCTGCTCCACAATATAATCATAGAATCACAGAATCATTTAGGTTGGAAAAAATCTCCAAGATCATTGAGTCCAACCCTTGACCAATCATCACCTTATCAACTGAACCAGAGCCACATCTAGTTGTTTCCTGAACATTTCCAGCAATGGTGACTTCACCACCTCTCTCGGTAGCCCATTCCAATGCTTTACAACCTTTTTCTGTGAAGAAATTCCTCCACACGTCCAACCTGAACCTCCCCTGGCAGAGCTTGAGGCTGCGCCCTCTTGGTCTGTCACTGGTTGCCTGGGAGAAGAGACCAACGCCCAACTCACTTGTCAGGTATCAACCACTACTTTTTTTCCCCTCACTAGTTTCTGCCCATTCACCATCATCTCTGGAGCATGTGGGTCCCACATAAGAGACTGCTCAGCCCATACACCTGATCTGGACACCAGAGCTACTCAGTCTTATTGTTCGTGTGAACACAACTCTAGCCACAGGACCATCAGCAGACTCTGGCCTGCTGCTGGATTTCTGCCTGGATTTCCTCTGCCTCGCATAAACAATCAGCATCTGCACACCCACACACCTACAGTCACTTTCTTCATGCAAAGACTTCTTATCAGCACCTTTCTGGTAAACTTTCTTCCCACCTGGTGTTTTTTGGGAACTGGGACAGGAAGAGGAAAAATAACCCAAACAAGTAAGTCTGGGAACAATGTAGGCACCAGACTTTGATGCACTGTACTGCTTCCAAAGCACCCTCTATCATTTCCTCCCTAGTCAAAGCCACCACTGCCAACAGACACAAGTAAGCAGAAAGCTGAGCAGCCTGAACACACCAAAACCTGCCAACAAAAAAACCACAGCTCACCTGCTCAGATGTACTCATGCAACTAACAACAAATGAAAGAAAAAGAATAAGAAGAAAATAATGTTTATTATTATTCCCCCTATGAAAGAGAAAATCTGCACTAGCCATTCATCTAACAGCCCAACAGTTCCCTAAGATCTTGTAGAAGTTAAGAGAGAGGACAAGAAAAACTGCAACCGAGCCAAAGACTTATCCCACAGACATCACTTCAAGTCTCTCCTCAACAGGACTCCTCTGCAAAAAGAGGAGTTTCCACACACACAAGTTTCAGTTAAGTGAGAAGGAGGAAAAGGTAAACCTCAAAACATACACAACATCAGCATCTTGGATGTGCCAGATCCGTGACAGACTCAGAACCCATCCCAGGTTGGTTCCAAGTGGCCATTTCATAGCATGACTGCTACATAAATGTTCTCAAAACACTATTTCCACATATAGCCTCTTTCCTTAAAAGACCAGCAAGACACAAGAAGCACAGAACAGGAGCACTGTAAGCCGTGATCTGAAAGTGACAGCCTTAATATGACTGGCACTGTTAACACTGTGTTAGTTCGCTGCTTCTCCACAGGTATGTGGTCCCATGACTTGTTTTTCTCTTATTTTCATGTGCTTTCTGAGTGGGGAACCGTTTTCCAACTTATTCTAATAGTCCCCCATCCCTTTCTGTTTTTAAGGAGTTAGACAATAGGTCCATAAAAATATTCAAAACAGAACTCTGTTCCGGAGCTGCAGCATCCAGTGCTGTCAACAGAGAACACACTCCCGACCCTTGCTCATTCACCTTGTAAAGGCCATCAGAAAAGCAAACTACGCAGCCCGCATCCTAAAGTTTGCCTGGCGGCAGAGAACCGCTGGCTTGCGCTCAACCAGGCCGGGCTTAAACAGGTTACATCTGCGTGAAAACAAGAGACACATGGAAATAATCAGCGCGCACCGCCCCGGCTGCGGCGGGGGACGCGCTCGCTCGCCTTTCTCTGCCGGAGACGCGACTTGGCTCCTCTGGCTCCGGGGCGAGGGAGGGGAAGCGACACCTCCCAGCCGGGCTGAGAGAACACACGGCGGCACACACGCGTTTCGGGGGGCCGTTCCCCCCAGCCCAGGGGCGCCGGGGCGCTCCGGGGGCTGCGGTGCGCGACAGCCCCGCGGGGAGGGGGCGCGGGCACTTACAGCTCAGGACCCCCAAGCAGCCGAGGAGCAGCAGGCAGAGGCTGCGGCTCGCCATCGTGGTGGCGGTGGTGGTGGTGGTGGTGAAGGGCCGGGGCTCTTCGGGGGCGCGGTGCCCGCGGAGCAGATGCGGCAGCCGGGGCGCAGCGCCCGGGCTCTGCCTCCTCCGCGCCGCCCCAAACTTTGAACGTGCCTGAGGAGGCGCCTCCCCGCGCCGAGCGCAGGAGCCGGGGCTGGACGCAGCGATGTGCCCCGCCCGCCCTGGAACGGGGAGCCGCGGCGGGCAGCGGCTGCAGGAGCATCCCTCTCCTCCCCCGCGCATCCCGGGGGCTGTGCTGTGCTGTGCTGCGCTGCAGTCAGCAGCCCTTCCCCGCCGTTATGTTCGTGTGTTTACTTTGAAACTGGAAGATCTTCATAAGCTCGTTTGTTGCAACAGAATAAACTTTTCGTTACTAAAAGCTTAAACTTCTCATCGAGGAGCGGTGAGCCTGTTAGTACACTTCCCGAAGGCACACCCACCCGCGGTTGGAAGTAGGGACAACGAGGTGAAATCACGGAACAAACATCTGAACGTTCCGGCGGGCTAAAGAGGGTGAGGCGCTGTTTTCAGCCGAGGGAAATCACAGTGACTCCTCGTGCCTGTCTGTGCAGCTGAGCTGGACAGAATCCCACCTACAGCAGGACGCGGACCACACAGTGACCTCCAAAGCCTTTTACGTTATTAGTTATATCAGGCTGGGAGATTTTTGATTAAATATATAGGAGGTGTAATGGCCCTTTAAATTTATGAATCAAGGAAAATTACTCATTGTGACAGTTAATAGCACATCTGAGTAGTTTCCAATGACATCTTAAAAATACATTACCGCTGATGTAAAACCGTTCTATAACAAGAAAAGTATCACAAGTATTTCTTTGATAATCAGAACAGCAACACTGGCTATATTTTGTTAGACTGCAGCAAAATTTGGAAAGATTATTTATAAATAAATTCTCTAAGAGCTGATTTAATGGAGACCAAGGAAGTAGGATGCCACAATGCTTTTCATATCTAAATCTTCTTAGCTTATTTTTCACATGGAAAAAATGTATACACAATACACGTAATAGTTCTGAAAAAAAATCTGCAAATATATATGTGTCATCATCATCATCATCATCATGGCTAGGCTTCGCGAACGAAGATTTGGGAAGGGCTCTACCCACGCTCGCTGCAAGCGCGCTGATGGCTAAAGAGGCCGATGCGAGATGGGCAAGTCCGGTTGCAAAAGGCACAGCAGAAAGTCTCCATAGGCGGTGTTGGTGAGTCACGGTTCTTCCTGCGTTGTCTTTTCTCCTCCAGACTGATTCTGCGGGCATTCTCAAAGGAATCAGCAGCGTTATGGATGGTGTGTCTCCACGCCTCCCGATTGGAGGCCAGAGTGGACCATTGATGGTAGTCAACATGGCCAAGGCTGAGGTACTGTTTTAGAGAGTCCTTGTATCTCCTCTTTGGGGCTCTTCTCTTGCGGCAGCCGGTGGCAAGTTCACCATAGAGCACGTATGTCCAGTATATATTACCAGGATGGTGACAAGCATTTAGTAAAACCAAAACTGTTCCACTGAAAACAGAAAAATTCTTTAAGCATGTACAATAGTTCATTGATTTCAGTAGGACTGCTTTACTATTTAAAATCAGACAGTGATATAAATGCTGTCTTGATATAACATTTAAATATATGGGAGCAACCTGGTGGGAAAGGTATAGAGGTGGTGAATGTTAAGGAATGGCAGTATGGAATTAAATTAAAGGATAGGTCAGAGGATAGCTATTAAAACTGATGCTGATGAAAAACTCAACATGCCCCAGCCATGTGCACTGGCAGCCTGGAAAGCCACCCGTGCCCTGGGCTGCATCCAAAGCAGTGTGGGCAGCAGGGGAGGGAGGGGAGTCTGCCCCTCTGCTCCACTCTACTGAGACCCCACCTGCAGTGCTGCCTCCAGCCCTGGGGTCCCAGCACAGGAAGGACATGGACCTGCTGGAGACAGTCCAGAGGAGGCCAGCCACATAATCAGAAGGATAGAGCACCTCCTCTATGAAGACAGGCTGGAGAGTGGGGGCTGTTCAGCCTGGAGAAGAAAAGCATGAGTGAAGACCCCATAGCACCTTCCAGTACCTGAAGTGTCCTACGAGGGAGTTGCAGAGGAACTCTTCATCAGGAACTGTAGTGACAAGACAAGGGGGAATGGATTTACATTGAGAGTAGGTTTAGAATAGTACCAGGAAGAAATTCTTTGCTGTGAGTGTAGTGAGGTACTGGCCAGAGAAGCCCAGAGAAGCTGTGGCTGTTCCGTCCCTGGAAGTGCTCAAGGCCAGATTGGATGGGGACTGGAGTAACCTGGTATAGTGGAAGGTGTCTCTGCCCATAGGGGAGTTAAAACTGAATGATCTCTAACGTCCCTTCCAACCAGGCCATTCTATGATTCTATGGAATGGCAATGAATTGATGAAGGGGAATGAAGAGAAAATCGTGAGGAGAAGGTATCCCATTAGATGATGGGATGAAGTTCAGACCTGTGCCATAACCTTTACACCACAGTAAACATTCAGTTCTAATTGCTCAAGCACATAGATTTACGTATATATTTTAATTTGGATTTCATAAACATGACTCTTATACCACAGTAAATTCACTTAAATACATAAGGTTTATATAAGCATGAGGTCAGAGTAAAGTTTCTTTTTTCTGTTCACTGTTTCATTTGTCTTGCAAGTGAAGCAATGCCCAGTGCATAGGATTATCTCCCCCACAATTCTCTGACTTTCTGTGGTACAGTTCATATTTCTTTCCATTCCACTTTTTTATTTCAACAATCTAGAACATGGTTTCTCTGCTTGCTTTATATAACTGCAGGAAACACCAGCAATTAAGTGTCAGTATTCTGAATGCATTTACAGAATTACTGGAAAAGTGGTTGTAATACATATAGTTCATTTAATATATACACTTTTTCTGTGTGCAGATTGTTGAACAATGGTATTCTTAAAAGTAATGTTAAGTACTTTGTTAGAAGAGCACAAGAGCTAAGTATATTTTTAATCTTTCAAAGTTGAATGTAGCAAAAATATTTTCATTAAACAGTACGTAGAGCCCAACATGGAAGAATTTGTTTGAGATGCTCAGATTAACAGTTATTCTTGGAGAACTTTCCACAGAGACTCCTTTTTAGAATAATAAAAACAGTCTATGATTAACATCTGCATACAAAATGCTGGTCAAAAATGACCACCTTATTTTGCAATAGCTATTCTAGTCAAGTTCTTTGTATAGAAAAGCCTTTAAGAATGGAGTGGAATTACAACCTGATTTCAAGATTTGGATGTTTCCTACTGATCTCAGGAATTCATTAAACAAAAGATTGCCCTCATTTCATTAGATGATATTTTAGATAAATCTACATTCTTACATTGCAATGGAATTATTTCTCCTTTTATTGAAACTTTCTATTGCAAATGTGAAATGCTGTTGATAATCTGTTCTAATAACTGGACTTAACCTCTTTTCTTATGGTATCACTCTGTCAAAGATTTCTGTGAAAAAAGAGTTTTGAAAAATGATTCGAAAAAATTCTATGAAACATTAAAAGCCAAAACTCTAACTCCTCACTTTAGGAACATTTAATTTTTCTTAGCTATAGGATGGTAAAAACTAATAAAGAGAAATTAACCTGTATTAAGAAAATCTTCCTTTTGGTGACTTCACCACACAGAATAGGTTGAATTTTGCAGGGGGATCAAAACCAAATCATCCTCGATTTATTTTTTTATGCAACTTGCATGCTGATTTCTAGAATACCTTTGAGGCAAAATAACATAAAAAAGTCAGTATAACAAATTAGAACTCATAAATTTTGTTAAAAGGTGTTGCAATGTAAATACTTACACACCAATTACAGATAGGTAAGCAAAGAAGATGATTATGATTCCTCTTCTCAAAAACTTGCATAAAATAGAGGGGAAAGTAGTGCAGTACATGAAGAGAACTGGCCATTTAATTAACACATAGAAAAGTAAGATGTCAGTTCCTCTGTCATGGCTCATACACGCACCACAACTAAAGATAATTTAAAAAAAATCATGAAAGGCAATGCTTCCCTAGTATATCCAATTCAGGCATATCTCAAGTTTCTTAATTGAATTTAAGTAGATCAAATAATGTAACCCTCATTCCATGTAAGCAAGTGCATGTTTTTATCCTGCTAATAAGCTGGTAGGATGGATGTGTGACAATCCCTGAGAGGCTGATTTCATGTTGCAGAGTGAAATGCCAGTGAAAGCACTAAAGATTACAGTTCTGCACTACTTTTCCCTTTCTTCCTGTGCTTTCCTAACTTAATTGCTCTTTAGTCTCTTAGCTGATCCATAGTAATAGGTAACCTGGCGAGGTTGTTGATACCTCTGCATGGTTATGGTGAGAGGAACAAGGGGGAGGACTTAGAATCTGGACTCACTGGGGGAGAAAGTAAAAGGCACAGGAAAAAAGCATTCCTGTACATAATTATATCTGTATCTTTCTTTATATGGAGAGTTGGAGGGCTTACTGTTATTGGAATTTATATTGCTTAGATTTTGATCAAGAAGATACTTTTGAATATTCTCCCATATATAAAGAAGAAGAAACAGATTTTTTCATACTTCTAAAAAGAGAAATTATATGTTTGATGTGGTCAGAGATGCCATTTGAGATTCAATGCCGTAGCCTGTGCATTAAATCTCTGTACACATTTTTTTTCCAAGCACATTAAATTGTGGTCATATATACTTGCTCTAGTAAATGCTGAAGACAGGAGCACACAGCTGCAGAGTGACTGTTCTGATGTGGTTCTGGTCACAGCAATGGGACAGGCTGATGGAAAACTATTTTGTAAAACTGCTAAAACAGATTCCATTTAATTGACTAGTTTAATCACCAATATACATATTTTATGCTCCATGTCACAATTTTTTTCCTGAAACTCATTAATTGATGTGCTGTGTATTTTTTGTGGTGCTCACACTGCCAGCTTGTGGTACATTGAATCTATCAGCTTGAAAGTCTTGCCCTTTAGTGTGAAGAATTATCAGCAGCCACAAGTAAGTGTGTGGAT
Source organism: Grallaria varia (assembly GCA_013396735.1). Classification (NCBI taxonomy): domain Eukaryota; kingdom Metazoa; phylum Chordata; class Aves; order Passeriformes; family Formicariidae; genus Grallaria; species Grallaria varia. The sequence goes on from VWZG01010838.1 coordinate 622,970, forward strand.
AGGTCGATATCTACAATTTTCATTTGCAATTTTAGTTATCACCACCCCTAGTTTTTTATAATGTTTTGGGGTATTGTTTTAATGGTGGTTCACTTCCCTAGTAACAGAAGGCCTTGTCTTCTTTTGACTTCTGTGGCATCTTATTAAATTTTTTTAGCTGCCTCATGTTAATTGTGTTAACTCCTCTGTGGGGAAAAAAAATCTGAATTAGCTGACAGATTATCTGCTTGTTTTGTACTTTGAAACTGAAAAGTCTGAGCAAGTACAGTTTTGAAACAAGAAGCAAAAAACCCCAATTGAGATATTCTTTTTTCTTCCCACCAAGCTGCTGTGGATAGCTGTTTAAAGCCACAGCATGCCATGAATTAGTTGCCTGGCGGTAATGCAGTGTGAGTGCTGTGAGAGAACACTGTATCTCTATTAGACAGTTAAAATATTCCATATCTAATGTGTCTGCCATACTTGAAACAAGAAAGGTAAAACAAGATAACAGTAATACAAATTGCTTGTTCCCAGCAGCTTTTTTCTGTGAAACCCCCCACCCTCCGCCTCCATTTTCTGGAATGTCTTCTATGATTTTATCTTTGACTTACAAAGCACAGAATTAATGCCTTTTTCTTTATTTCGACTGAATTTGCAAGATTACTGCAACTGAGTAGGCAGCTCAGTAGCAATCCAAGGTATATTTCTGAAAAAGATACATCAAATATGGCATTGTAGGACATTTCCCAATTCAGCCTAAGCAACAGTGGACAATGCATTAGTCACAATGCTGACGGTGATGGATTCAGAATTGTTTTGCCACAGGGTTTATAATGCTTTACTGCTCCCTGGCTAAAAAGCTGTCTGGATGGCTAAGCCCAGAGAGTTCTGGTGAGTGGTATTACATGTAGTTGGTGGCTGGTAACTAGTGGCGTTCCCTAGGGCTCAGTGTTGGGACTAATCTGGGAATAAGTTGATCTAATGGAGGGCAGGAAGACTCTGCAGAGGAATCTGGACAGGCTGGACTAATGGGCTGAGGACAAGGATATGAGATTCAACAAGGCCAAGTGCTGGGTCATGAACCTGGGGCAAAACAACTCCCTGCAACACCACAGGCTGTGGGCAGAGTGGCTGGAAAGCTGCACAGTGGAAAAGGACCTGAGGGTGCTGGTCAGCAGTGGCTGAATATGAGCCAGCATGTGTCCAGGTAGGCAAGGAGGCCAATGGCATCCTGGCCTGTATCAGCAGTAGTGTGGCCAGAAGGACTATGGCAGTGATGTCCTCCTCCACTGGGAACTGGGAAGGCCACATCTCGAATCTTGGGTTCAGTTTTGGATCCCTCACTCCAAGAAAGACATTTACATTCTGAAGCACATTCAGAGTAGCAATGGAGCTGGGGAAGGGTTTGGAGCACAAATCTGATGAGGATCAACTGAGCACACTGGGTTCATTCAGCCTGGAGAAAAGGAGGCTCGGGAGGGACCTTGTCAATCTGTACAACTCCCTGAGAGAAGGTTGTGTCCAGTTGGGGATCAGCCTCCTCTACCAAGTAACAAGCGATAGGACAAGGGGAAACAGCCTGAAGTTGTGCCAAGTAAGATTCAGATTGGATATTAGGACAAATTTCTTCATAGAAGGGGTTGTAAAGCATTGGAATGGGCTGCCCAGGGAAGTGGTGGAGTCACCATTCCTGGAACTCATTCACAAAATGAGTAGACGTGGCACTTCATGATATAATTTAGAGGGCATGGTGGTATTCAGTCAAAGGTTGGACTTGATGGTCTTGGAGGTCTTTTCCAACCCAAATGATTCCATGATTCTGTGCTGTTATGAAGAATATGCTTCAAGGTGTAGTTACACTGCATGTTGTTTCCCAAGGCCATTGCTGCCTCTGACCATGGATTACTGCTATCTCTTGGCTTGTGCACAGAAATGATTATATGAAATAATGTGAATCATGAATGAAACACAGCCTTTCAGCAATACCGATCCTGCAATTTGTATCTTTTCAGTGGCCTTGTGTTCAGGGCCTTGTACAGCACTGCTACAGTTCTCTGCCTAGAGGGTAAGAAGTGAGAAACAGCCCAGAGTGGCAAAGGAGACACAGGAATTTTTAAGACAGTTTTACTTTTGAAGCAATTTGTAAGTGAGCTCCGAGCTGGCTTTGGGACCATGAGGGTGATAAAACATCATGGTTTGTCACTTATGCATTCCTGTCGGGCCCTGTATAAGAGCAATTACAGGGTTCCCATTGCCTCAAAGGGCAAAGTCTCATTTTCTGACCATTGTAAAATAACAGCCACGGTTTTCCTGGAAGTCAAAGGGCTTTATGAATATGGATACCTTGCAATTATTCTCGTACAGTTATATTACCCATCTCTTCTCTGTACCACAAATGTGCTCCATGTTGTGACATGCGAAAAGGCACTGGACTTCAGTCAAACCCTTCCCAGAGTACTTGTCAATTGGAAGGCATTTGTCTTTGAGCACTAAGGGATCAATAGCTGTGGAGCTGCAGCAGGCCTGTACATCCCAGGCAGCTGAGAGTAACCCCCAGCTGGCCCTGAGCTCAGACCATGGTGTTTGAGTGCACCCAGGATTTTTTAGCCTCTCACTGTAGTCTTCAGTGTGTTACAAGTCCCAGATGTTTTGTTTTTTTTTATCTGCATTGTGCTTCCAGAGCAACATCAAACAAGTAAAAGGAAGGAGTAGATATTCTACCACAATTTTTCTGACGATCCATCTGAATAAAAAGTTGCAAATACTTGTACAAAAGACTTAGCGATTAGAAAGTGCCAATTTAAAATAGACAAACATATAATAAACTGTGCAGTGTCAAATAGGATTTTATTCCTGTTATTCAAGGCTCCCTCAGGGACAGAACAGGGTGTGTTTCTGTCTTGCATTCTCTGAGCATTTCACATTTATCTTCTTATAGAATAAAAATGTTCTTTTTATACCCTACACTGTTAACCTTTTTTTGCTTGTAGTACTTTTTGCCATTTAAACCAAAATGATTATGTGATCTTATCATTGACCACATATGATTCCTCGAGCCACAGAATAAAAAGTTAATAGAAGAAATGGTGTAGTTGAGCTGTAATGACATAAACAGTAGCAGCATCACTCTGTTTTAAGTAACTTATATTTGACTTGCTTTAACAAATGAGGAAGCAGGATGATTGACATGCTGAAATCCTTAATCTATCAAATAATGTAATGAACGACACAAATAGCTACTGTACTTGCACAGCTGGTTTTTGGGATGAGAGCCTAGGTGAACAGGGAAGCCAGGTACCAAACCAGGGGGAGCCAGCTGTCCCACTGCTCCACAGATGTGTTTCCACAGTGGAAAATTCCCTTTAATTTTTTTTTTATGGTGAGTTTAATTACATGCTTTAGTTCTTAATGGCACTAATACAGTGTAACTGTTTGACATTAGCTTCCTGATGGCCAGTGTTATGCCATTGCCAGCTGAGGATGGGGATGAAGATCACCATCAGCTAAATTGTTAGGCATCAAAATAAATTCTTTTATTTCACAAATTTTAATAAGTTTTAATCCAAACCATGGTTTTCTTGCATGGGCAGCTGCAAGTTTCCACTTGGGTTCAATCTTTTAGGGAGGAAGGACAGTTGGGAGGTGTGGGGGTTTGACCCTGGCTGGGCGCCAGGTGCCACCAAGCCTTTCTATTCCTCCTCTCCTCACCATACCACTCACGGGCAAACCAGACTCAGACAAGGAAAATTAATTTAATTTATGGACAATCAAATCCAAGTAGAGTATTGAGAAACAAACCCTAATCTTAAAAACATCTTCCCCTCATGCCTTGCTTCTTCCTGGATTCAACTCTACTCCTGAATTCTTTTTCTTTTCTCCCAGCAGCACAGGGAGATGGGGAATGTTGGCCATGGTTAGTGCATCACATATTGTCTCTATTGTTGCCTTCTCCTAAAAGGGAAGGCTCCTTACTCCCCGCTCCAGTGTGGGCAGGGGAACCTCGGCTTCAGGCACTCCCTCTCCACTGCACTGACCTTGGTGCCTGCAGGGCTGCTCCTCTCGAACATTCTCACTCCTCTCTTATCTCCCTGTAGTTGCTGCCACACAATAATCTTAAATTCTTATCCCTGAGGTGCAACCACAGTTGCTGATGCCTTGGCCTTGGCCCGTGGTGGTTATGCCTTGGATCCAGTTGCCATTGGCTCTATCAGACACAGGAGAAGCTTCTGGCAGCCTTTCATACTAAAATACAAGAGAGGGTCTCCCTTGCAACCCCCTGCTGCCAAAGCCTGGCCATGCAAGCCCAGTGCAGGTGGTCAAAGGGGGGCTGGTGGTGGGGATCTGGAGTTATGCAGTTTGGGGATGATGTTCCTGCCCAGGGTAATGCACAGAACTGCTTCCCAGGTCACAGCACTGAGACTGCCAGGCTCATGGAGTGTCTGGACAACACTCTCAGAATCACAGAATGGGTCAGGCTGGAAGGGACCGCACTGGGTCATGTGGTCCAACCTTCTTGCTCAGGCAGGGTCATTCCAGAGCACATGCCACAGGATTGCATCTAGACGGTTCTGGAATATCTCCAGTGAGAGAGACTCCACAACCTCTCTGGGCAATGTGATTCACAACCTCTCTCTCAGGCATATGATGGGATTCTTGGGGCTGTCCTGTTGCAGCCCCAGGACTTGGACTGATCACAGAATCATAGAATGGCCTGGGTTGGAAGGGACCTTAAAGATCACCTTCTTCCAAGCTCCTGCCATGACCAGGTTCCTCAGAGCCCCATCCAACCTGGCCTTGGACACTTCTAGGGATGGGGCAGGCACAACTTCTCTGGGTAACCTGTGCCAGGGCCTCACCATCCTCATAGTGAAGAATTTCTTCCTACTATCTAATCTAAACCTGCTCTCAGGTTGAAGCCATTCCTACTTGTCCCGTCACTCCAGGCCCTTGTAAAAAGGCTCGCCCCCCCTTTCCTGTAGGCTCCCTTCAGGTACTGGAAGGCCTCAATTAGGTCACACCAAAGCCTTCTCTTTTCCAGGCTGAGCAATCCCAATTCTCTCAGCCTTTCCTCACAGCAGAGGTGCTCCATCCCTCTGATCATTTTTATGGACTTCTCTGGACTGGCTCCAGCAGGTCCATGTCCTTCCTGTGCTGGGACCCCAGGGCTGGAGGCAGCACTGCAGGTGGGGTCTCAGCAGAGCGGAGCAGAGGGGCAGAATCCCCTCCCTCCCCTGCTGCCCACACTGCTTTGGATACAGCCCAGGACACGGGGGGGTTTCTGGGCTCCCACGGCACATGGCTGGGGAATGTCCAAGCCTCTCACCCACCGATGATCCCGGTGGGTCCCTTCCAACCCGGGATACGCCCGCGACTGTCCCAGCGGGGCCGGCACTTCCCTCCCTCCGGCGGAACCGCCCGGCCGCGGCCGCTGTTTCCGGCGGGGCCCGGGGGAGGCGGCACCGGGCGGCGGGAACATGGCGGGGCCCTGGGCCGCTTGCGGGCTGCGGGCAGGGAGCCGGGCCGGGAACCGGGCAGGGAGCCGTGAGTACGGGAGGGAGCCGGGGGGTGGTGGGGCGGCACTGTGTTTGAGAGCCGGGCCGGGAGTCGTGAGTGCGGGAGGGAGCCCGGAGCGCCGGGCCGGGCCGGGCCGGGCCGGGCGCAGACTCACCCTGCGACGGTGCCGTGGGGGGCTGAGGTGCCCCGAGGAGGCCTCAGGAGAGTCGAGCAGTCTGAGGGAAGGGCCTTTGCAGCCAGGGAGCGACATTAACCCTTTCCCAAAATCACGGAATCGCCCAGTCCAGCCCCTTTCCCAAGGCAGGGTCACCTAGAGCAGGTGACACAGGAACGCGTCCAGGTGGGTTTGGAATGTCTGTAGGGAAGGAGACTCCACTCCCTCCCTGGGCAGCCTGTTCAGTGCTCTGCCACCCTCAAAAATCTTCCTCACTTTGAGGTGGAACTTCTTGCGTTTTAGTTTATGGCCGTTGCCCCTTGTCCTGTCTCTGGGCACCACTGAAAAGAGGCCTACACCATCCTCTTGGGACCTGCTTTTGAGATGTTTATATGCATTAATGAGATCCCCTCTTACTCTTCTCTAGACTAGAGAGGGCGGGCTCCCACAGTCTCTCCTCATAAGAGAGATGGTCGAGACATTATCTTTGTGGCCCCCTTTTTTCCCTCAAAGGCTTGTGTTGTAACCCTGCAGGCACTGCAGGGACCAAGTGTGGTGACTTGCTGGAGCTGCTGAGGTGCTCACCTTTTGCATATTGAGACAGACATGTGAGTGATTGGCAGTGCAGTCTTCCTTTTCCCCTTTTTTAGAAACCAATGCCTTATAAAGAGGCTTTGGAAATTCAGAATGGGTCACATAATAGGTCATGTTGGAAGGGACCATAGTAGATACTTGGTCCAACCTCCCTGCTCAAGCAGGGTCGCTTACTCAGTATTGTGTCCAGACAGTTATGGAACATGTTCAGTGAGGGAGACTCCACACCATCTCTGGTCGTCTGTTCCAGAATGTGGTCACCTGCACAGGAAAGAATTTCCTCCTCATATTCATGTGGAACTTTCTGTGTATCAGTTTCTGCCCATTGCCTCTTGTCCTATTGCTGGGCATCACCAGTCAGAGCCTGGTCCATCCTCTGACTCCTCCCTGCAGACACTGACAGACATTGATGGGGTCTCCTCTCAGTTGTCTCTTCTCAAGGCTGAACAGGCTCAATTCTTTCAGCCTTTCCTTGTAAGAGAGATACTTCAATCCTTGAGTCATCCTTATCCCCCACTGGGCCAGCTCCAGGATTGCTTACTCCAGGATTGCTTACTCCAGATTATTGCTCACTCTGGATCTCTCCTTCCACCAGGGTTCATCTCTGCACCAGCCGTGTCTCGGCTGACACCTGAGGAGATGGTTCAGATGCGTAACGAGCTCTTCACCAAAGAGAAAGAGAGACAGTTGTCTCTCCACCCACGGATCGAGAAAATTGAAGTGAAATACACTGGGAAGTCACACCCTGGCAGTATGTTTGTCATGAACAAGGCTCTCTCTACGCCCTACAACTGTGCCATGCGTAAGTGGATGGACTTGTGAACTCACACTGTGCCCCTCGTGGTGAATTTGTGCTGCCAACTGAACTAGAAACTGAGTTAATTTTTGAAGGATCTGTTAACAGCTCATCTTCCCACATCATTTGCAAAAGTAAAACTTGCAGTTTGTTCTTACAAATGCAGGGGTCTGAACTGATCCTGAGAAATGTGGTTAATAACCGTGTAATGATTTTTGGGCTTTTTAACTTTCTTTAGATTTAAGTGAATGGCATTGCAATAAATCAGTTTTGGCTCTTGTGGACGGAGAAGTCTGGGATATGTATAGACCCTTGACCAAATCATGTGAAATTCAGTTCCTTACCTTCAAAGATGAAGATCCAGAGGAAGTTAACAAGGTAAGTCAGTATCTTATTCCATTGTAGGTGACCCTGGTTGTTTGCTTCTTTTCTCACTGCAGGTGACCCTGATTATGACCACTCGATTCTGCCCGCCCATTTCAATTCCATATCTGTCTAGTTTCTTGAACTTTGTTGTCATGAAAGTTCAGATATTTTTAATGGCTGGTTGTTGCATCATTATGTTATCATTAGACCAGCATGTGGACCGTGTGATGCGCTGGCATCCCTTTTAACCTATATTGTTGCATTATTCTACTATTTCAGACTTATCTCCAGGGAAACATCTGGATTGCAGTCTAAGTGCAGTTTTGTTTTGATTTGTTTCTGTGTAGAGAATCATCTCTAAATAGAAATTTAAATACTAAAGAAAGTAATCATCGAATCATAAAATGGTTTGGGTTGGAAGGGACCTTAAAGGTCATCCAGTTCCAACCCCCAGCCATGGGCAGGGACACCTTCCACTAGACTAGATTGCTCAAAGTCCCATCCAGCCTGGCCATGGACACTTTCAGGGATGGAATGCCTGGGCAGACAGTTAGGTTTGTGCATGATTCTGTTAAATTATGGTATTCTTTTGAAGTAATTAGCTGATGTTCAGCTGCTATGGCTTGTTAGCTTCTAGGTAATAAATCCATGTTTTGAAACTCCATTTACAGGCATATTGGCGTTCCTGTGCCATGATCATGGCATGTGTGCTGAAGCGGGCGTTCAAGGACGAGTACTCAGTTAGCCTCGTTAAAGCTCTAGAAGTGCCAGGTGATAAAAGTGTTTTATATTCATTATCTGTTGCTGCTTCTTAAGTGAGTGTTTAATAACCAAAATTGCCAATAAATCAGAGGTTCCTTTTCCAGTGATTAATGGTACTTCTCATTGGTATGTGTATTACATTCTGTTGCTGTTGCCTTTACAGTAATCATACTAAAACCTATTTTGTTATCAGTGTATAGAAACTTGGTCCATGTGGTCACTCCGTTTCAGACTACTTAGGATTTCATAGCTGAAGTGAGTAACTCAACATCTGTTTTGTGAAGTGATATGAGTAGAGTTTCCATATACAATGTGATGTGTTTCTGTGAAATTTGCTCTAGTAACTGCATAACCTTGTATGCACTTGAGTTACTAAAAATGACAGTGGAACAAATTTGAAGATTATCGAAGTCCAAACAGGGTTAGCAACAACTTCTTCTCATCTGTGGCCTGATTTGCGATTTAGGAAAGTGATAAAAGCGCACAAGAGAGGAGGTTGTTTCAGTAACAAAGCCTGCATGATTATGGATTTGACAGATAAAAAGGTTGGCTGCTGGCCTTTACAAGTGGAGTTCTGTAACTGATTCTCTTTTAGCATTTTCAGCATTTGTCTCGGTTGGTAAGGACAGGTGGATATCTCAGTTCTACCAAGATTTGGAATAATCTTGACTATACTGAGCTGTATTGTTATACTGTATGTGTCGAAATAGTGTGATCTTACTGAGTTCATAGAGTTGATTTCTGAATGGCAGTTACTGAATAAATACATGTAAAGGATGTTCTAACAGCTATTACAGACGTTTGTGTTGTCTTTATCAGAAATTCGTGCCATGCTTCTGTCATAGGTAAACATGGTACATCAGCTCTAATATTGTCTGGTATCTCATTGCAATAAATGCCTCTTTATAATTTAGTAGTTCAAATTTACTTTTAGTATATTATGCTTACAAAGAAGAATTGTGAAGCATTTTCAAAATACGTGTTTTTGTGGGGTTTTTTCCCCCCAGTCTTAGATACATTTAAGCAGTATATTTTTCCCTGCTTTTTTGGGGTTCTGTAGTTCTGGCTAATTTCAAATGACTTTCTCATTCAGTGAAATTAAAATGATACAGGTTTATTCTGCCTTTTTATTGTATAATCACAGCTGAAAACTTTCATGATGAATTTCTTGAAATAACTCTGTTTTTCTTCTTAATCATTTTGCTGTAAGAATATAGTGTGACAGTGAAATACATACTTTGTTACAACCATGAATATTTTTCTGTTTGGATTGGAATTGCAGTGATCTCTGGAGCTTTCTGTTACGATGTACTTTTGGACAGCAGACTGAATGAATGGAAACCAACAAATGTAAGCACCTTTCTTTCCTGAAAAGTTCTATAGCTTATGTCCTTGTCCAGTGGTTCTTTTTTGATGGGAGAGAAGGGTCAGAGGTTTGGTTTTTCTTGTTGGGTGTCTCTACACATCAGGAGTACTCTTTGGGAGCTGATTTCTGCATTTACACTGCGCTGGCTCTGTTGCAGGATGTTCTCAGAGTTCCTATCAGATGAAACTAAACCTTGAGCTGTCCTCCGGATGCTTACAGATTTTAGGTCTGTGGGGGTGGAGTAAGTTCTAGTCTGAAATACAATTCCAGAAACTCTTGATGTGAATGTTGGGACCTCAGTGCCTCTGTTACTGTACAGGTCTGTTCCTCCTCAGTCTCTCTTTCCTGGTAATGTAGATGCAACCACAGTCTTTGTGTGAGTAGAACCCTCCAGAAGTGAAGATGTGTGTAAGACGCATATTTTCACCTGGTGGTTTACAGCAGAATCAGTTTGTTGTTGAACAAGAGCTATGAGCACATTCAGCTGAAGCTCCCCTTAATAGCTTGCTTGTATTGTGTGCTCTGCAGTAAATCTGATAATGTGAACCTTCTAAATCTCAGAGCCATTTGTGATCACAAATGTTTTACTCATCTGGTGCCATTCTTGTTCTCATGCCCAAATACCAGCAGAGGTATGTGTGGCTAGCAAAGCAATATTGGTACAATGCAGAATTTTTCTTCAATATGATACTGTTACTGAAGTAACTTAGGTAGAAATATTTTCCACACTACATAACAATCTATTTATCAGTAAATCTGAGTTCTGCAGAACTTCAGATTCTGGACCAATTTCTATTTCTGAAACATACAATACCTTTTTTTCCCTTTGATTCCATCCAAATAGAGGACATTTACAAGTGATGTCACCAATCTGGGAAAAAAGATATACAGATGAATATTTAACAATCTCAAGACTGTGTGTGTGTATTTGTATATATATATATACGTATGTGTGTGTGTGTCATGTAGGGAAAACCTGAGAAGTTTAATGTATGTTGTTTCCAATGGAAAAATGCCTATTGATTTGACTGGGCATTCAGTCAGTCCCTTTAAACAGTGATGATCTGTAGCAAAATATATTTAGGATTTGTAGTAGATAATCTTTGTTGTTTTGACTAAAATTTAGTGTTTCTGTGCTTTATCGGTTTACTACACCTGAGAAATGGTGGTGACAGTTTTATATGCCCTGTTTTTTAGGAAAACTTCCGTTCTCTTACAAGGGATGCCAAAAAGCTAATCCATCAAGACCTGCCCTTTGAAACACTGCGTGTTGAAGCAAAAGTAGCACGTGAAATGTTTCAGCATAACAGGCAAGTGTCCGAAGTTGCCTTTCTTTCAAAAAGACAATTAGAAATCATTTCAAATCTCTGCTTGATTTTGTAAATCTAAGATAAGATGTGACAGGTGAAGGTGCTTCTCCCACTGCTTGGAATCAGTCTGTCTCCAGTCTTTTTGTCACACTGAACTGTTTAATTTTTAGTGTTCTCTCTAGAGGCCAACACCAGGCATCTTTACTGGATGTAGTTTTGTGACAAACTGAAAGACTGTAAAACTTTTGTTCACTAGTGATCTTCAAGATTTCTTTACTATTAAACTGAAGTTCTGGTGGTTAACCTTGGCATGGTAGTTACTCATCCTTTGCTGACAGTCTTTCATATTTAAAGAAACATAGGTTTTTCTTGTCTTGGTGTCTTCCAATGAAGATTTGATGAAATGCAGATTTTGAACTCTGCAGGGGAGAAATGGCTAAAGTACTCTGTGCTATAGAAAAAGTCTTGTTCAGAACACTCCAGTCTTTGCTGAGAGAAAACAGTTCAGCAATGTTTTGGAAAAATAAGTCGTTGGTCTACAGCTTTTAGGCAGTTGGAGAGATGTGGAGGGGGAATCGATAACTGATTTATAATTTTGTGGACCAAAATAAATGTATGCTGAAGCTAAATTTGCAAAAATGGCAAGTTTTTCAGCTTAATGCTGAAGATGATATTAATGTGACATATGCACCATCATCTCTTCACTATGTTGGCTGCACTGACAGCAGGTGGGAGCTGACTTTTGATAGTAGCTTTAGACATTCTGTGTTTAGAGAGCACAGGCAACACCTTGCTGTATTGCAGGTGACCAGGTGTTGAGGGCCACACATTGTATAAAATCAGGTTAGTGATCTGATGGTGTCTTCTAGTTTTACATGTGACTTGAAAAACTCTTTATTTTTATTTGAAGTAGTAGATTGATTTTGTCTTTCAGAAAAAAACTGCTGAGGGAGCACGGCCCTCCTATACCATCTGTATAGAATAGACTGGAATGAACTGTTCCAGTAGGAAGAGACCTACAACAATCTGTGTTGTCATTAGGCCTTTGAACCTGTTTCAAAGCTCACATAAATGTAAACATTTTTTAGAATGCTCCTGTAATTGGTTTCTGAAGTTTTCTTACAAGAACTGGGTGCTAAAAATGAGGATTTTTTTAAAACATTCTTTTTCTTGTTCAGATACAAAATGGAGATGATAGAACGAAAAGCTTCCCAGAATATGGAAGGAATTGTAACATTACATAGGTGAGCAAAATTGAGCTCTCATTCTGTAACAATTTACTGAAAGATTTGATGATATTGCAAGTACTCTCTGCAAGTAAATTACTTGTGATGGTTTCAGATTTAAGAATCACTTTTATTTGTTACTGCCTGTGGTCTGTCTAAGGTTGTTTGGGGTGTTTTGTTTTTTTTAATAGCCAGCATTTTGTGATACTTCGTGAAACTACATTTCTGTTTCTTGCTATGTTAAAGGTAGTAATTGCCAGAGAAGTCTTACTGTTTTCAATGCTTTTACATGAACTCTAAATAAACCTCTGAAGCTTGGCAGGTTAAATGACATGCAAGCCAAATACTTACTTGATAACAAGAGTTAGCATTGTGTAGTGGATTTTTCTTCTAAAGTTGTCAAAATCTTCCTAACTGGCGAACTACTGCCTTGTAGTGGTGGAGATGAGAATGCAACAGTCCGCTGGAATACAGTGTAAGATAGAAAGTTCTTTGGCTGGAGTCAGGAAGCTTGTATTGTATTGCAGGCAATTAGAAGAATTTCTCTCTAGCTTAGGCTAGTAGGCTACTCAATTTTCTAGATGTCTGAATTGTTCTGCTTTTGATTTTGGAATCGACGTCTCTGTAAAGGAACAGATGTCTTTGCAGTGATGGTTCTTGAAATTATAGAGCAATGTTGTCTATTGTTCTCTCCTTCCTCCTGCTCTAGTTTGCTCAATAATAGGGAAAATGGGCTTACCTTTTATTTCTGGGAGAGGTTTGTTCTGAATATTTTTATGCTGTACATCTTTTTGTATCTCAGTTTTCTTAATTGATTTGCAGTTTTTCAAGACCTGAAAGGGAAATACCTGTGCATGTTGTGAACACTATAATGTAGAAAATAGTGTTCTTGCAAACAAATCTTTTTTAGTGAATGACAGAGTTACCCCAGTTTTAGAGTCATCATGGCATCAAAGATTTGTTAAACCAAGGATCCTCTCCTAGACTTGGGGTTTAAATGTCCTAAGTTCATTTAAGGAAATTGTGTGACATGTATTTTTTGTTTAGGAAACCTAGAAATCCTGAACTGGGGATTTGCTTAGATCTGGGTTGGTATTTGGTAGATTTTCTTTTTCTTGATGGGAATTTGCTAATCAAAAATAAAACCTAATCTGCTTGTACTTTTCTCTGAATATATTTGACACAGGTTGGGTTTTTTTTTCTCCCTTCAGGTTTGGTGACTTTGTAGATATTAGTGAAGGCCCTCATATACCAAGGACAAGTTTCTGTTTCCAGTATGAGATAACGGCAGCCCATAATCTTCAGACTGACCAATCTGAATTGATAAGGAGGTTCCAGGGTGTGTCTCTACCAGTCCATTTGAAGGTAATTATTTTGTGCAGGTTTTCCTTCTTTAAATTAGGGCATTTTGCTTATTTTCTGATCTTTATGATGTGCTGTGCTGGTAGCTGAACATGATTTAGAGGTGAGAAGGTCCATGATGGGGACTGTGTTGGATATTTTGGGATTATTTTCCTGGAATTGTTGTGGTTGTGGAATCAGAATGAGAAGAGTTTGCATCAGAGAGCCTTGATTTTATTTTTCAGTACTGAAAGTGTTGTTTTGCTTGTGCAATTTCTGCATGGATAGTTCATTCACCTTCAGAAAATTGTGAACTTGGAATTTATACTCATGATGCAGGATATAACTGAAAATCTTCCACGACACCAAAGTAAAACTTAGCAACAATAACAGAAGAAGCCCTAATGCTAGTCAGTCTTAAAGGCTTTGCAGAACCGTAGGTGGAGGGAGGAGACTTTCTGCCAATTCCTGTTGACTTGCATGATTTTGCCCTGTGGTGTAGCACATGTGCTATTGTCTCAGTTAGGGGAGTTTTCAAGGCTTCCTCAGCTCATCTCTGTGTTCCCTTCCTCACCATGAGTCCCATTTCTACCTTTAAGGATTCCACACAGTGAATCAATCATGGAAGCATAGAATGGTTTGGGTTGCAAAAGACCTTAAAGGTCATCTCTTTCCACCCGCTCTGCCATGAGCAGGGACACCTTCCACTAGATCAGGTTGCTCAAGGTCCCATCCAACCTGGCCTTGAACACTTCCAAGAATGGTGCATGTGATGGGCAGATATTTATTCTAGTCCCCCAAAGGAATATGGGTGAATCAGACGCTGAAATTGTAAGCTGTAGCATCTGAACTAGGCATAGTTATGGTTTTGTGCCATCATTTCTATACATTTGTCAGAATCTATTCTATCATAAGATTATTTTTTACCTCACTAACATAATTTAATGACATTTCACACAGGCTCACCACACTGTGTGGCCCAGACTGTTGGAAAGATCAAAGAGGCTGGTAAGTCTCATTAGTGATGACATGCAGCTTAGCAAATACAAAGGTATGCTGGGATAGAGAATTTGAATGATTTGAGGTGGGTAATATATTCAAGAATGTATTTTTAATAACTGAAATATTCACAGGTGAAAAAAAATGAGAAATCTAACTGCTTGTGTAGTAGAGGACATGCTAGTATTGTTTCTGAAGTCCAGTTATAAAAATGCATTGTGGCATTAAAAAAAACCCCCCATAACTATTCAATTGCTATAATTTATACAGTTAGAAAACTGGAACAAATTATATCAGACTTTACATCCTGTCTGCTTCTGAGAATCCCACGTGTTTTTTTATAGTAATGTTTTAAGCTGTTAATTATCACTTTATATTTCAAATTCATCTCTAGAATTAATGTTGGTATCATGTGTGTAAAATTTAAAATTAGTTTTTCCTGTTTCAGTCATGAACATGAGACTACACTTACCTATATTTTAGATAATAAGTTTTCTGCCACAGGTTTGAGAGAACACATGTCAACATGTTTCATATAAGTAAATACAGGGATAAAATATAATACCACTGGTTGAATCACAGAGTCTCGGAATGGCCTGGGTTGGAAGGGACATTAAAGATCATCCAGTTCCAACCCCTAACATGGGCAAGGACACAGGGTCACCTTCCACTAGCTCAGGTTGCTCAGAGTCCTGTCCAATCTGGCCTTGAACCTAGGTGGAAGTTAAGGGAGATAAAAGGGAATGCTATGTCAATAAACGGCATAAATACACTAGTTTAGGTATTTTTTTCCTGTTTAAAACCTGCATGGCAAATGAGTTTCTTGCAAACACTCTTCTGTTAAAGAGCCAGTGTTTCAAAGTTGAAATGTACTTACCCAAGAGAAGCTTTACAATGTTTGAATAAATGCAAAAGGCGAGTTTTTAAGATAAATGGAACTATAAAATATCATAAGCTACATACAATCAGAGACTCACTATCAAAACATGTTTAAACATAGGAAATCTTTGTAACAATTAAACGGCAGATGCTTTGGAGCTTTCAGATCAAACATTTTACTTGTTTATGTGGTAGGAGAGAAAGAGAAGTGCTGTATGTCTGCTGAAACTTGTCCAAAGATGTGTTCTGAGCCTATCCCACAGTATTTTCTATGAACTTAGTTTGAATATTCTTGTCCTTCAGGTTGTTTAATTTTGCAGAAGATAATTGTTTTTGTAAGCTGTCTTTTCTTGTTAAAGTGATAATCTGAGGTGATTTTCAGGATCAAGGAGAACTAAATAATTTTTAAAAATATAACAAAATGGATATGTTTCTGCAGGTCACTGAAGAAAAATATGTGGAAGCAGTAACAGAACAACTTGAGGCAAAAGATGGAACTGAAGAAGGAAAAACTGTATCAATTTAAATTAACTTGAACCTCTAAATGTACATAATAAAATGCGTATTTTTACATGACTCATGTAAAAATGTCTTGGGTAATTAATTTAAATTCTGTGGACCTAAATCATAGATAGGTATAAAGAAACAGGTATGTATGAGGCATTTCAATCCTCTTCAAAGATTTCACTAAAAAAAAAAAAAGGAAGGGGGGAGGGAAGGTAATATTTTATATGCAATAATTCATCTTGCAAGTTGTCCCTTTCCTATCCTTGACGACAGTAATTGTATATGTCCCTGTGTTGTTGCCTACTGCAACAGAAAGTTGAGACAAACAGTATCTTAAAAAGATACCCTTAAAAGGTTCCAGAGTAGTAGTATTTTACTAATTTTGTTTTCCTCTCAGATTTGAAGTAGCTACTTTGTTGTGTTTCTGGTTGCAAAGTCTCCATTCAGTAGAGAACTCTGTGATTGCCGCTGCTTTACCAATACAAAAAAGAGCAGATGTAAAACTGGTGAAGTTTTTTGAGTTTAGTGATGTCTTTCTGCTGCACAAGTGCAGTCAAAGATCATTTTCCCGAATAGTACTAAGAATGTAGTTCATTACTTGCATCTCCAGTGTAGTAAGATTTATTATGCCTTTTCTTCCCTTGATATTTCAGTATGGTGACTTCAATTAAATTTCACAAGGCGGTTTTGTTAGATAATGTTTTCTGTCTTTGTGCATTTTTGTCCCTGACTCATTAGTACTGTTCTCATTATACCAGAGGAGATTTTTATTACTCTGAAGTGCAAATATTTTCTCTGAATTTTATCCCAATTACTATTTTTACCATTAACTTGCTTTCTAATCAGTTGACACTACAGTTTTGTGAGAACAGGGTAGCAATTCAGTAAAATACAAGTAGGTAAGGAAGTCTGACCTACCTTATCCAACTAAGTAACCAGTAAATGCTGGATGTTTCAGAGCATGGAAGAAATACAAGTGGTAATAGTAGCTTTGAGTGAAATTGCAGAAATCATAAGGTGTGTGTTAAAATGTGTTTGCTCCTGCATGTTAAATTCAACACTTCTTTCAAGTATAGCCCATGTCTTCTCAGAGTACTTGAAAAACTTGATTTTTTCCCCTCCTCTTAATCAGTGTTGCAGAGGATTTTGTATAAAGGTGTCAGATGCTTATTTTTTTAAATAAGAGTCTTGATTCAAGGTTTACCTTGAAAGTACACACACTCATTTACACATTCTGTATATTTTCATTAAACTTAATTTGCCAGAGTATGCTTTGGCTTTGAACCTGTTGCTCTGGTGCTGCTTAAAAAGCAGGCCTTGGTTCTTGTCTTGAGAAACACAAAAATGTGCTGTTTGTGTTTTCTTCTTAATGCAGTACCTGCTGTCTCTGATTAAGCCAAGACTGTAGTGAAGTTTTGCCAGGGAGATCCAACCCAGGAGGTCTGTTTTGAAGCCTAAGCCATACAGTCTCCTGATGTTTACTCTCAGTACAGAATTCCTCCTGGATTCCACCACCTGCAGAGGAGGGTGAGAATGCTGCTTCGCTTTAGGGAATTTTGTAACCTTTACTGGAATTTCAGACCTTTTCTGGTTTTTCCTTTTTTTTTTTTTTTTTTTTTTTTTTTTTTTTTGAGAGGGAGAAAACTTGGGCTTTATAGTGTTTTAAGTTTTAAAAGGCATGTAGTTGGGCTGAAAAGTCTGGAGAGGGAATTTCCCTTTCCTGACCTTAACTGGGTTAGGTGGGTGTGGAACTGGTTGGAAGGGGAATTTGCAGCAGAGCCTGGGGAACCTGCAGAGCTCTGGCCACTGGGTGGGAGCAGCAGCTTGGGGAGGAGCAGGAGAGTTGCCTCATGGGTAAATCCCCATGGAGGGGCTTTTGTGATTGCAGAACTTCAGTAGTGAAAATGCTGTTGAGGCCTGCCAGCTGATGAGGTCTGAAGCAGACCCTTTCACGGAGATCTGTGCACAAAAAGACGGAAGCTCAAACTTCTGCAGAACTTCTGCTAGCTCACGTCTTCACTTCAGTGGGCTCCAGAGGGCAGGTCTTCCTTAAAGAGAGATGTAGGAGGAGGATGCCTTTGAAAAACACCAGGAGTCTCACAGAGCACAGCAGTTAACAGAACTGGGTAATGGGAAGTAGTGTCCACTTCTTTCTCACCACAGCACTTTTTGAAGTAGAAATGTAGAGTCCTTGTTCTGCCAGACTGATTCAGAGCCACATGTGCGGGGGGAAATACCTGTTTTTAGGAGGGGATGGAACAAAAGGTAGTTTGAGTACTCACTACCTGATCTGTATGAAGTGATGGCACTGCTAGAAAACAGTCCTGAACGTTTTTTGGGCAAGCATGAGAGCAAATGGTAACAGTGGTCACTGCCCAGGGGAGCCATGGAGCCGCAGGGAGATCCCAACCCTGAGCTCAGGGCCATTTCTCTATTTTACCATTGATTGTTGGTTTGTAAAATGCTGAAATTGTCTGCCAAGAGGCCTATTGCAGCAGCTGGGTTAGATTATCTTTTTGGCTTCAAGTTTTCTGAACTTCAGCTGATCTGTGGCATGGTACCAGCCTGACTGTTTAGGGCTGTTCTCCAACATACACCCAGAACTATCCCTGTATACCAAAGTTAAAGCTATGGGGTTATATAAAACACCAAAATGGGCGTGGCAGATCTCTGGTTGGATGTGGATTCTAGATATGTGTGCACTGTCCTGCCTACCCTGGGTCCTGGCCATCTTCTCCATTGGAAGAGAACACAGTTGGTCTGTTCAAAAAGAGATAAGAAAGTAGCTGTTATTTTTATACTCAACATGATAGGAAACTGCAGGGATTAAGGGTGGGTAGATGCACAAAAGTGACTGAAGAATTAAGCCAAGTCCCCTCCTTCAGTATTTCTCTTTATTAAATTTCTTTTTGGATGTAAAGCAGCAATTTTTACTCTGCCTGTTCAGCAAAAGAACTGCAGAGCCAGTTAAAGGTAAGGAAGAATTATCCTGCAAAGTGGAGAAAAGGGAGAGCAGGGCCACTTAGACCTACATACATGAGCAGAAGACAACACTGGTCAGATTGTGATGAGGAATAAATAAGAATTTTTTTGTGGTGAAAGTGGCAAGATACTGGAACATGTTCAGAGAAGTTGTGACTGTATCAGCCTTAGAAAATGTTCAAGGTCAAGTTGGACAGGACTTAGAACAACCTGGTCTAGTAAAAGGTGTCTCTGTCCATGGCAGGGGCATTGGAACTAGATTAAGGTCCCTCTGAGCCCAAACCATTCCAGGATTCTGTGATAACAGGGGGAAAGGCAGGAACTGAGGCTTTCTTCCTTGTACATCTAAGTCATAGCTCCATGACTTCTCACATTCAAGTTGTTCCTCCTTCTGCTTCTTGTTTGAAAGAGAGTTGAAACTTTTGAGCCTTCCCTTTTATTTACCAGTTTTAAACAAAAAGGGAACTCTACCAAGGATAAAACTTCATGGTGCATAGATCCTAAGAGGTGGCAGTAGGAAGGTTGAGCTGAGTCAGTTTCAGCTGACATGTTTGATCAAAATGAGAATTTTTTTCTAAAGGAGAGTATTCTGTATTTCATGTTATTGTTGATTTTTTAGATAGAAAAGGCAATTAGGATATAGTCTGACTTATTTCATAAGAGAAGGAATTAAATGTCAAGAGAGAATTATTTTTTCCTTAGCAAGGAAGTAAAGCTCTTCCCTGGGAAATTGAACACATGCAAGTGATGAAAACTCTCAATCATCAGTAGACATCAAGTAGTTTTATGACAGCAGCCAGAATGAGCTTCCCTTTCTATTTTAACCTCTGGTAAGAAATAATCTCTTACTATTCTTTGGTAGTTTATCTACTGCTAGACCACTCAGTTTAGTGCAATATTTTGTTATATTTGAAGCCAGTGAACTTGCTACATTTATTTTATTACTTTTTTAAGAAATCCAGACATGGGAACTCAGCAGCATAGAGGCATTTGATGGGAAGAGTTGACTGGATATTTCTTGAAGAACACCAACCATCTGAAAATGGTAATGCTATCATGCTGTGGTCTTTCATGAGATTTAACCCCAGTCATGGATAGCATTAACATTTGTTCAGAGTAAATGGAAAACCTATATTTTTTTAATATCTGCTAATATAATATCCACAACCTAATATGCCTGCTTTTCTGGGGAATCAGCTATGCAGAAAGAACACATATAATTGGTCTAATGACCATATTTATGTTTGCTATCTATTTCTTAAATTTGCAGGTTGCTCAACTTACATTTTAAAGAGAGAATATATGATGGAACAAACATTTGATTTTTATAGCATGACTATGAATCAGGATGGTGAGTGTCAGGACCTATTTTCTTCCTTAAGATACCTTCTGTTGGCATGTGTCTATACAGGATAGAAATGGGAAGTCCCAGCTGGGGAGTGGGAAGGTGGGTCGAAGTGAGGAAGTCACATCATTGCTTCAGTACTATGTCATTCACAAGCACTGAGACAGTGCTGTTCTCCAGGTACACTGCTCTGATGTTAATCAGACCTGTAATGAAAAACATCTTTTACTGTTTGCAGGCTTGGGGTACAGTGCAGTACACGGGACTTCTTTGAATGCAATGAGCAACGAAGGAAAAATACCATGTAATATCTTTTTGCGAGCACAGTTGACATAATAAATGTCATCACTTGTTTAATATTTCACTTTAATCTATACATCCCATGGGGTAATTTAAGTTGTGGAGACAAGCTCAGGAGCGTCACCAGATCTCTGTGTTTCACAGAAATCTTAGCTTTAAAATTATCTTTAGAAGTTAGTTATGCAGTAGCTGTAAGTTTTGCAGTCATGTCAGGACAGCCCCTGTTTACTGGTGGTTCTCTGGTAGGTGCACCATGGAAGACAAACAGCAGTGACCCGTGAGTCCCCCTGCTGCTGGGGGCTTGGGGACCATCTTGCCTTTAGCAGGAGAACTGATACTGCCAACGTTGCCTCAAATGGACAGGGAAATCAAACCACTTGAGTTTCACCTTGTCCCAAGAAATGAGAATTTCTATCAACTCTCCTCTCTTTTGCCACAATTTTCTTCCTGCTTTCAAACCCATTTTCCCTACAAAGCTAATAGGAGTTTGCTTTTCTTTACCAGACTTCGCTTCACGACACTGAGAATTCCCTCTCAGAGCTGTGGCTCTGGTGTTGGAAGGGATGAAACTGATTTTTGGTGGTCAAGGCCCCCTGGCTGTGTGCATCCTCGGGGGAGCCACTGAACTTACAGCCTGATTTGTAAAAAATTTATACCCAGAAGCAGTTCTGTCTGAGTGGAAAAATCACATTCAGTAAAACTCTTTGTATGTGAGACTGTTTTATATGTGAGACCATTGATTCAGAAGTGTCTGCGGTCTTGGGTGCTGTGTGATCTTACCTCATGCTGGAGGCTCACGGTCAGAACACTGATAACAGAAAAAGGTGTTGGTATTGACACAGTACAACCATTAACCTGATTCCTTAATTAATGGTAAGTACTTTGAGGCATTTTATTTCCCCTTCTGCTCCCCCATCAAATTAGTGTTTCATAGCTAAACTATTCACTAAGCAGATTTAAGAAGAGCATAAGAAGGAGAGTTTTAAAGACTGTCTCTTTCACTCAGGTTTTGTAACTGTGAGTGTTCAGTAACTGTTTTGACCTTTCACAAAATAAATATAGCAATACTGTCCTATTTCTCTGCAATTTTCTAAGATTTCTAAAAGTTTGGAATGCACTGGTAATCCTAAAGTAAAGATATTTTCATTTTCTCCTAGTAGCGCATTGACCCATTTCTCCTGACAATGAAATCTCAGAGAAACATTTTCTGTCAGTTTTTCTCTTACATACAAAAAAATTCTATAGAAATGAGCAGAATGCACAGTTATATATGCCAAAAGTTTAATTCATAATTTTTCTTTCCTGAATAAAAATGAGGAAATCAAATATTCATGTGGGAAGTAAAGCCAGAAGACAATAAGACACAATAAAAAGCAAGTTGTTGTGCTCAACATGTTACATGTTCAACAGCCTAGTAAGGGTTTGCTGATACACAAAGCTGCTATTTCCCCTGCTTTTCCAGACTCTAAACCTAGCAAGCATTCTAGTGAGTGTGTCTGTCTGCAGAACAACTTGTGTTTTAACACGTAGAGCGGAGGTTTTCCCCACACAGCACTGATTCACAATTTCTGTTCTCCTCCCACAACAGCAGTTTTCTCCGTGTGAATTCTGGTAAGAGGCTTGGTACAGTGTTAATGCTAACATGTAGGAGTCAGTCAGAGGTAAAAACCCCTATCACGATTAGCATTAACAACATACAGCCTACAGAAGAACTCCAGAGGATGGAGTATGAGACATAAAGAACTGAAACCACTGGTTTTTCCCCTCGACATACCTAAAAAAAAAAAAAAGAAAAAAAGACCAAAAAAAGACAGAAATGCATATTAAAAAATTATGTCAGAGGAAGAAGAGACATCAGAGAGAAAATTACTGTAGTTAGTTAAGTATACACAAACCATCTACTGTGCATTTAAAATGAGACAGACTTGCAATTGTTTTAGTTACTTTTATTAGAAAACCAGAGTGCATTGAGGAGTGAGTGCATTGTGCTAGCTGGGAGCAGAAGGAATACAGATGATTTCGTGGTCTTGCCTAATTTTGTATCCCTTTAGATAACAGTTAATGAAGACTGCTAGTATCAGCCTAGTTCCTCAAAATGTTTAATAACCTAAAGTAAACAAAAACAAAAATTACTTGGATTTGTTTTCACTTAACTAAGACAAAATGCCTCTCAGGATAGCTGACTGTTTAACAGGAGGTGAGAAACAGAGCTAAAATATCAGTTTTATCAATATTCAAGATTTATGATTCAGCAACACATATTCCTTTGGATTCTGGAATAAATGATCATGGAGAAGAGAGAAAACCTTTTGGGCAGTTTTAATTTCTGGTCTAGAATCCATACACAAGGGCTCCTACATCCTCATTCCAGTAGGTTAGAATGAGATTACTATAATTATCTGTTTTGAACAATATAGTGTTTGCTAATCACCTGATGGTATTAACCAGTCCATTAACTGATGCTTTAACCATAAAATTAATGTGCTGAATTTTTTAACAATTTTTTTTCACTTTTTTCAGCCTATTGTGAGGTCTCCTGTGGAAACCAGCAAGGAGACATAGTTTTAGAGAAAATATTTCCAAAATGTGCAAAGAAATCACACAATGAAATAGAAATATACTCAAGAGAAGAAAGCTTAGAGAATCCTCATTATACATCAAATTATCTGATTTATTTTTACAATTTTCAGTTACTTACATCAGTAATATGCGTGGAATAGTTGAAACAGTCATTCCAAGCAGTTTTAAAGAGGCCTAAGTGATGCCTTGTTAGCTCTCTGCTAAGTATATCTTGATTGAAATATATTTTTCTTTCTCGATCCTTCTAAAATAAAATATCAGCTCCTGGGCAGAGTTCATAAATAGTTGAGTCTTGTTTGCTTTCTGTTTGGTATCCCAGTAACGACTTTAAAAAAAACAACAAACCAGCAACCACCTTTCTGTTGTTTAATCAAAAAGTAACAAGAAAACTCATATGGGAAATGAGGCATTGTATATGAGGCAGTTTTTGAGATCTTTTTTGTATGTAAATTTAAAGAAACTTATGTACTTTTATAACTTCCCTACTGTTACTAACACATGTTTTAAGAGGAAGTCAAAATGTCATAGTAAGACTGTGATCTAATTTAGAGATTTTAGGGAAACCACCTTTCACTTTGCGCTACTCTAAATGAAACCAGCCGGGTACATGGCTGTGATATGCAAGTGGCAAACAAAAATTCCAAGTTGAATATAAAATTTTGGTAGGCAGAAAAAAGCGGTTTAGAAATTTCCAAACCTCAAATTTAAGGTGATGATTCAGAGCTTTGGTGAGTGTTCAGACTAAACTCCTACTGAAGTCAGGCACGGAGACCTGTGGTGTAACATTTGCATTTGTGGGCAGTGAAGTGAACAGTTTCTAAACCTGTGATAAAATGTGTATGTGTATGTGGTGTGTGTGGAGGGTGAGGGGCACACATCAGGGGAGGAAGATGAGAGATCCAACTTAAGGTATTAATTTTTTTAAAAATTGTTTTAGGAAGAAAGCAAACAAATAATTCCTGCCAATAAAAGGCTGTTATCTTTTCTAAATTTATTCTGGATTGAAACTGCTTTGAGAAGGGATTTGCATTTGATGACCTTCAGTGTTCCTTTGCAACCTAAATTATTCTTTAATTCAATTATTGTGCTTTTAATGTCTCTAAGTCCCTAAATCCTTATTCACTTGCTGTCACCCAGTGGACATACATATTTATGAAGGGCTTGATGCAAGACATCTATTCCTCTTGTGGGAACTCTTGATTTGGCTTCATTAAGGATCACACTAGGCATTAGGACAAGAGCTTTCCTATCAGAAGCTTTTGTCACCAAGTCTACTGCCCCAAGAATATTTGTAGGATGTGTAAATTTGCACTCTCTTAAATGTATTCCAGGTTGCCAGTCTTTACACCATGCTTCTCAAATGCTAATTCTTTCATATATTTTATGGGTTTTGCTAAAAAAGCAAATATTTTTATCTGTTGTTTGCAGCAGCCATTTGTGGTTGACAGCACTTTCCTTTTCAGTCTGCTTTGTGTTCAGACTTGGAGAAGGGATGTTTTTGAAATTGCTCGCTTGTGTAGATCTAATAACTGTTTCTCTAGAGAAGCTGAATTGAGTGCTGTGCTTGCCTCTGCCTACTTTGAGCAGTGAGGGAAATGAGAGACTTCAGGCAGCATTTGGTCTCTGCAGCTTTGCTCCAAAAAAGTGGGTAAGCACATAACCATAACCACAGACAAGACCTCACTTTGGGGCTTTTCTAATCCCATGGTCTTGGGTTTATGTAATGGACTAGTTTTGTCTAGGCTGCTACACTAACATATCAGTTTGGAGTTTAAAACCTGCATAGCATCTCCAACACTGTGGACTGTTTTTCTTCTGTGTGCTAAAGGCAAAAATAAGAATCATGCTTTATCAGGAAGTGGGGAGAGATGGCGTGTGTTTCCTCTTGCTGAACCTTTGTAACAGCCTTTTGTACAGCTGTCAGGTTTCCATTACATGAACAAATACCTGTATTCCTGCCTGCTGTCTTCTCATACAGCTCTAAAAACGTGGCCTTGCCATCACTGGAAGCAATGACCATCTACTCATGCTTTAATGTAATGAAATAAAATCCCCTATTATTTCCCTTGCAACACTAATAAAGAAAAAACTCATAAAATCTGGTGTGATTTCCCTCTACCCCTTTCCAGCACTCTTCTCAGTCACTAATATCAGAATAACACATATACCTTTCCTATCTTATCTGCTGATCTCTGGTCATTATGTACCATCCACTCCTCTGCTTTTCTGTTCCTTCATCTATTGCAGTGACCTCAGATAAGTTTGTGTTTTTATTTTCAAACTTCTTATCTGCTTTCATTGTTACTGCCTCCACAGAAGCTGTCCACTTAAAAGGTCAGATTCCTTTCAGATGGATCACCACAAGCGTTCTTCAAAGTACTCAGTTTAAATGTGACAAGTGCTCCTTCCCCCATATGTACATCATTGTCCCTGACACTGGCCCACTGATGGACTAGAAGCACCCAGCTCATTAGTCTTGTCATGTGATTATTAGCCAGTTATGCCCCTCTAGTCCAAATGACCAAATTCTTATTTACTTACTGGTCAGCTGGAGGGGATCTTTTGTCGTGAATCTGGAAAAAAAAAATCAACCTTTTGTCTTTGGATTGCTAGCAAGAGGACATGCCTGCTTTGATAGTGCTTCCCAATATAATTTTTTTTAGTAACAGCACATGCAGGTTAGGAAGGTAATTCCAGCCCTGGAGAACACCTTTTATCTTTTCTAAACTGGCTCCTAAATTTTGCAAACAGCAAAAAGAATTTAGAACTTGCCTTTTGGGAAGCCTCATCTGATGGTGCTTAGGCTTGTGCTATCACGTCTTCCACAAAGTCCTTTTTTGATGGGAGAAAAGGCAATTGCCCAGGCCAGAAATCTGCGGTGCTCATACATGTGAGTTTGTAAACTCATAGTCATGTTGGAGGAATCAAAGTGTGATAGACCGCCTGGCCTGAAGTTTTGATGTTAAATAATAGAGAGAGCCCCACTGACCACAGCAGGCTTTGAGCAGACCTAGTGAGTCCTGCATTTACCTGCACATGAACGAGTTATAGCTCACAAGCACAATGATTACCTGCTGAAAATAAACCAAAGGCCTGATTCTGTGAGAAAAGCTGTGAAGGAACTTCAGGGTCCTCTCCCAGCCAGCAGACTGTGAATAGATTTGTAGGGGACGTGGGGTAGGACCCACATCACCCAACTGCAGCTACAGCAGAATTAATGCTGTCTGTGTGGTCTCTGTGTATCCTTCCTTAACATTCCCCAGAGAGAGAGAAGTGGGCCCTGACCAAAGGGTAACATGCTTCATCTCTTAATATCTTTCTTAGAACATTGCAAAATCGCCTCTGGAAAAGGCTATTTCCATTCCTTTGTAAAAAATAAATTTGGTATAGTATAGGAGAGTGGCTTTTGAATCCATCTTCCTCTGCAGTCGTGGAAAAACCCTTTTTATTTTTGCAAACAGTAAGACCAAAATGAAATGTATCAGTTTCAGAGGTGTTTTTACCTTTGAGTAACAGAAATCTAATTTTGACTGAAAGAGAATTAGAGTTAATATAATTAGCACATTCTATGAATCTTATAATCACCTACAAAAGGCCATTATATGTAAATAATACACCAGACATCCATTTTCAGACACCCTATTTACATTTTCAGAAGGATTTTAAGTCCTCTATCTCCTCTTAATTTCTCAGAAAGTAAAGTTGCTCTTTCTAAAACACTTAGAAAATTACGACATTCAAGTCTCTTACTTAAGATACAGGAAGAGTTCCAGAGAGATGTACATGGATAGAAAAAGCTTTTCTCTGCTGAAAACTTCCCTCTAAATTAAAACGTGCCTCCACTTTCTGGCTCAAGTAGCTGAATATTTTTTTTTTAAATACTAAATTTTAGCTACTTTGCTTGTTCCTCTGTAAATTAAAAAAATGCCATATTGAAAACCTAATAAAAGAAATTGTTGATTTTGTTTATTGGCTGCCAAAATTTGATTCCAGAGCAAATTTTTTTCACCAAATTAAAGCTTAGAGTTTTCACCAAACGGGTATTAATGCTGTTTTGTTGGTATGATTATGCATTCCAAGAAAGTTATATAAAGTTCTTATATGGGCATTTTAAACATATTCATTTAAAAAAGAATGAAAGCAAACCATAGCTAAATGATGGAATTCTAATGGGTATTTTGTAAAGAAGGCTTTTGTCTGCTGCTTATTTATGAAACGAGGACCAGAACTTGTCCTATAAGCCGAAACTACTGATATGGCCAAAATTAAATTTGTCAATCTCATCTGTACAGTTACTTTTCCCCACCTCAAAATGTCTCTGGCGAGCTGTAGGGTTTGTATTCCCTTGAGACTGTATGATCCTGGATGTCTGAAGACATATTCCTGTAAGCATGTCTGCCTGAATATTTCTGCTCGGGTGACAAAGTTTGAGGTCCAGCCTCTCTGGCTCTTGAGGCTGTAAACCCTGCCCTGGGGCCCCCTCCCTTGGCCGGCTTCCATCTCCTGTAACATATGAGCTTCTCACTTTTTTTAAGAAAAGAACACACACAAAAACAAACAAGCCAAAGAACCAAACTGAAAAACCTACCTGCTACGAGGCACTTTCTTTGCACAGAGATGCAAGAAAACCCAATGCAGCAAGAAGGCCACAGACTTCCTTTGTTCCATCGCACAGGTTAACCATGATCACTCAGCTTGGCTTGTGTTTCTTTTTTTTTTTTTTTTTTTTTTTTTTTTTTTTTTTTTTTTTCTTTTCTCTTTTAAAGAGAGAGAGGAAGAGACAGAGAATGAGAGAGAGAGAAAGGAGGCAAACACAAAAAGAGGCAGGAGCAGCCACCAGGAGCAGTCACCACCGAGGTCTGTTGGTGTGGCTGGTCCCCTGATATCCCTCCAGCACAGGTCAGACGAAGAAAGCCTGCTCCAAACAACTTGAGACCCTTTATAAGTCATCAAGGTGACTCATAACTAACCGACTTGCCTTGCCTTTAGTAAATC
The DNA here is from genome assembly GCA_013396735.1 of Grallaria varia. NCBI lineage: Eukaryota > Metazoa > Chordata > Aves > Passeriformes > Formicariidae > Grallaria > Grallaria varia. Next base: position 650,968 of record VWZG01010838.1, read on the forward strand.
CCCGGCTTTCCTTTTCTTAGAACACAGCTTAAAAAAAAAAAAAAGAAGAAAGAAAAAAAAAAAAGAAAAGAGAAAACCCAAGGAAAAAAGAAAACTCCAAACAAATTGAGGATTTTTTAAAACTGCGCTGTGTACTTTCCTTCCCTCGGACAGCTTGACATCAGCCTCTGAACTGAGTAATAATAATAAATGCAAATGATGGTTTAGTAGTGCCACTGCACTTAAACAAGTTACGGGTATGCCGTGCAAGACAGAGTTCTTGCCAGTATCTTCAGAGATCTGACTGGAGAGGGAGTTCACTGTGGTGAGCTGTCTCTTACTTTTCTCTGTATTACTTTTTTTATCCAGAGTTGTCCTGCACAGATTTTGTGTGACAATTAACCCTGGCAGATCAAGGCAGAGAAAAATAAACCTCATGAAATGTTCAGAGGCACCCAAGATCTGTAGCTGGAGGAGCTGCAAACCTCTAAAACCAGGGGCAGGTTCTAGCCAAATTAGGGATTATGTGGAAGACTGTGAACCAATGGATTGTGGAATTCTGTTACTAAAATTATATGGCATTTTTAGCACCATTGGAAGACCACTGCACATGACTGGAAAGACAGGTTGGTCTAAACGAACAGCAGGTACAATTTTATACAGTCCTTAGGTTCTGAACATATTCCCACAAAAATCCAGTTTGTGTGAATTTCCAGCCACAAAAGCTATGGCTGCAACCTGCTGATTTTCCTCAGACACTGAGGGTTGTATTTTTTCAAAATACTACATTTTCATTATGAACAACAGAATTCCTTTTTTCTCGAGCTTTGAAAGTTCTGTGATGTCTTTAAACAAAGATAATTTTCATTTCAGAACTCATTAAGGTGGCTGTATAGAATAGTTCTGTGTGCCAACCACTGAAATATAAGGAAAAAATTCTGTTCAATTCCATCCATTCATCTCTCTGTTTTATGTGTATAATTGTAAATGTCTTTATTTTCCCCATTGAGTCCACATAAGTTTCAGGTTCTTGTCCTCAGATTTGCACTTCCATGGTTCCATCAGACCCTCACACCTCATAAACAGTGTGATGGATTTTCGCTCCCATGCTAACAGAGAAGGGTTTGAAGCTGTGGTTGGCGCAGTGATGTTTCTCTGACACATCCCAGGCGAAGCAGTTCAGGGAAGCACAATTTTGACTCCAAGGTCCCCTGCTCTGGGACATTGTCATCGCCCGTGCTGCTGGAGGAGAACGGGGCAGTAAGTCGGGCTGTGCTCTAATGCTCGTGTGTCAGGATGGGTGGGGAGGTTATGGCAGACACCTCTCTGTGTTCTTCCTGTGCCTGTGGGTTGAAAGAAGGCTGGGTTTCTCTTGGGCACTTACTGGGGAAAAACAAAAACACCGAGCTCCTTGATTGTCTCCCCTAAATGTCTTCTCTTACTCGGTACTTGGTGTAGGGCCAAAACTTGGGGCCAGCTTTTATGGGAGCAAAGAAGGGGGTTCCATTTCAGTGAGATTAGACCCCGAGATTGTCTCCAGCCGCATGACAATTTCTTAATTTTAACCTCAAATTATTTTTTTTTTTAAACTTGCATTTTTACTTGACTTCAGTATAAATTGGAAACCTATATTCCTAAGGAGATGAGACTTCCAGAATTACTTGGCATGCGTATGTCTGTGTGCGTATCTGTTGGTCTCCTCTCTAATAACTTGAAATCATGGATTAATTAATGATGATGGAGGGACACCTCGAGGATATGAAACTCCTATAATTTTTGTTAAAACAAATATTCACATTAGGAAACACCTTATTAAAATTTCCACTTGTGGAAAGGACGGTAATTGGAGTTCAACTCTTATTAAATATCGCAGAGTCCACATGGGAACTCAATTATAAAACTATAGACAATGAGATTTTGTTGTTTTCTCCACTCACAAAATTACCTGGTTTATAAGAGATCATGTTAAATCCAGGAAAACACCTGATACATTGATCAAGAGACAATTCTGGGTTAAAGAGCAAATAAAATCTTAATGTCACTAAGAACAATATACACAGTAGGAAAGCTGTCAATTAGGCATTGAAGGTTGTCAGCTTCAAATGCCCGACCAATGGATACTGTGAGGTGGTCTGGTGGCATTCCCATGGCCTTGCTGGGGCTGTCCCAGGCTCTATTCCTGCTCTTCTGGGCTTCACTCCCTAAACTCTTTTTTGCACCTTACAGCAATTATCACTGTGGTTCTCCACGAGAGTACGTTGCACTCCCATAATTTCCTGGGAGAGGATAAATGCTCTTTGTGTTTTTTAGGCATGAAAAGAGGATTCTAGTCATTACCATGAGATGCAAAGCAATAATGCCTTGTAAGAATGGAAAAAAAATCTTTTTAGGATAATTTAAAAAAAATAAATTAGTTTCTGCAAGTGTGCCATATATTTTTAAATTCCTGGAGTCTTCCTAGTTGTCTAGCTGACATAGAAACATAAATTTCCTGGCTAACAAATTAAAGATAGTTGGGTTTCCTGTCTTCTGTGGTGCTCTGTGCCACACACCTGACCAACAGAGGGCAATGCGTTCATACAAGGAATGGACTACAGTCCAAACCTTATGGAAGTGAAGGAGAGCTTGGGCTGAGTATGGCATTGGTCATGCCCATAATGCTTAATACTAACTTCACTTGAGATAGTGATTAAGGCTTATAATGAAATCTGTCAGAGAAGCAGATCACAACTTGAGCTCTATTAGAAAATAAACAGTGGAAAAGGTGGAAATGCTAGACTTAATTAAAGCTGTGTAATGACAGAAGTACCATATTTAAATAAAGTTTGTTCAAGAGTAACTGCAGGGGTTTAAAACATGGGTCACTGGAAAAAGTAATAAAAATCTAGATGTAGCAAACTTCTTTTTTAATTACTGCAATTTTCTTTAGACTGTTCAGACTCGTCTTCTTCTCCCTTTTGAAATGAATTGTTTTATTCCTCTAATGTGGTTTTTTTCATTGAAAATTCCAAAATTGCTAAGATTGGGCTTTGCAATAAAGGCTGACTGTAAATTTCTATTTTCAGAACACTTTTAATACTTTTATGGAATCTTTGAAATTGATTAGACAAGATATTTTTGAACATAAGTTCCTTAAAAGTTAACATTTCAGCTAGCCAGAACATATTGTATATGGTTTATTCAGTTTTTGTCACATTACCTATTCTAAAACATCACTTGAGACGGATGTTTGAAGCTTTTTCAAACCGTCTTTCCCCATTCTCCTCTATTCCTTTCCAACAGCCTCTGGCACTTCAAATTGTGCAGTACTGGGTCTTAATGAAACCTGAGCTACTTTTACAGGAGAGCAGTTTTTTCTTGTGGTCACCAAAATTCTGCACAAGTTTCTCTTTAAATGTCTGTCACTTCTTCTGCAATACTGAAATTGTGCTGATGAGACATAGGGGATCCAGAATGTGATTGCTCAGATCTATCTTCCTTTTCTGATGCAAAGGTCCTGAGTCTTAGGTACAGCTTTAAACTCTGATGAATAGTGCCTTCCCTTTCTTATCCATCCTCTTGTCCATACAATGGAGAAACTCCTTTCTAAAGCTGCCACAAAAGCAAGATATTCTTGAGGATCTACTTCCAGTGGAACTTGTGGTCTCTTCTGAGGAAGTAGAGTGAGAGCCAGTGCTCCAGGAGCTGTGGAGGCTCTGGTAAATGTTGTGGTCCTCTTCCACTTGAGCCAAAATGGACGGTGAGAAACCTGGGACATGCCAGAGCAATAAAAAGGCTGCACGTATGCTGGAGTGCAGCTAGGAGGGCGTTCCAGTGAAAAAAAAATGGAAATCAGGATTTGAACATGAACTTCAGAGCCCCCGTTCTCAAGGCCTCGGAAGAACACAGCAGTGATGAAGAAAACTTTCAAAAGCTGCATCCTAGGGAAAACGTCCTCCTGCTTCTTTAAGGGAAAGACTCAGTCCTGGAAAGCAATGAAAATTGGAAGTAGTAAGGAGGACTCTAATTCAAAAAGGGAAGGGATGTTATTGTGAACTGCCTTTGAGATTATCTTTACATGGGAGAATGGGCTATGCTCTTAGAGCACGCTTTTTAGTGCATCCTGGATAAGTCTAAGTGTGACTGAATAGAACTCGGGTATAATTCAAAATATGTTTAATAATACCTAAATACTAAATGTCATTTCTAAGTGCTTTGAGTTGTATCCAGCCATTTGTTTGGATATGTATCTTAATGTTATTTTCCATGTTCTCAACTTACAGTTGGAGCTCGCATATTTTCTGGATATTTTCCATATTACAGTCTTCTATTCTTGAAGGAGGACCAGGTTTCAGTAATTTTAGTTTCTAGCAGACTGTGAGATAGTCCTTTATTTTTCATTATGTTTAGCATCCATACTTTGCCCTCTTTGTTTCTAGGAAGGAAGGCAATAAAACATGAATTGGTTCTCAGAGTGGCTACTCGATGGAAAGCAGCCCTGGCTATGCACAGGTGCTTTACACAGCAGCCTCAGTGGTGCTCCAGCGCCTTTCCAGGGGCAGGGGCCAGGAGCTGATAAGGAGCACAGGGCCATGGCTGGCCCCTGGAGGTGCTCCCTGTCAGCACAGCATCCATAATCCTCTCCAGCCTCCCCCTCTTCAGAAATACCAGTTAGGGGACAATATATGACAGGTAGAACAGAAATCTCTGCTGGGTTTGGCAGGAGGAAAAAAGCAACAGGGGGACAGGAGCACTAAGTAATGAAACAACAAAGGATGCTTTTGTAGCAGAGTTCAGAAAAATTGAATTTGCATTTGTCCCTCATGGCTCCTTAAGAATTACGTGGAGCTTTCCTATTCAGCTATGTAATATAGTCTACAATTACAGTAGGCAATGAAGATATGACTGAGGAAGTTAATCACCACAGAAGTATGTTTAGTTGATGTTTAAGCTGACAGAAAGACATATGTAAACTTATGTAGGGAAATTTTATGTTTCTACTTTTTTTAGTCTGTCTTGGTAGGCACAGGCTGAAGGGACAACATGGGCCCTGCTTGGAGAAATGACCTTCACAAACCCCTTGGGTAAGCTAAAACATCCTGTAGGTGTCTTTGTTGGGATCACAGGCAAACTTAGACCCAAAACTAGAAGAGAAATTTTTCTCTCATCCTAACCCAACTGTTGCACTTGCACTTTCACAGAGAAGGGGAAAACAGAAAACTGTGACTGCCTTCAGTGTTGTGGAACCTCCTTGTGCCTGCAGGTTATGTCCTACGTGCCTTCCTTGCATGGCTTTTGAGAATAAGTACCCTGAATAGTCAGGACAGTACTTACATGATTTTAATGTAAGATACACAGAAAAATTTGTAGATCACACATAAGTGCTCCCAAGCACAGACCAGATATCAAATCCTTCAGTTCTTATTTCCTCCTAAAAATCAGAATTACATTTTTGGGAATCAAGAACATTTTCATAGATTATTGAGATTACTTAAACTGAAGAAAACTGCCAGTTTGTGGAATTTATTATTTCAGAAGTTTTATTATATTTCTGAGGGTTGTAAACATGGAGACCCTCTTTGCATAAGGCAGGTTGGTGCTGTGAAAAAAATCTTGTATTCTCTTGTTCCTACCTTTCCTCAAATAAGTGGGTTTAGATGTGAAATTTTACAAAGGGACAGCTGACTCCAACAATAAATATTAACTGTTTGAACTTACTGAAAAGTTACAATTATACTCCGAAGTACATGTTTACATATCCTCAGTAAGAGAGTGGGAAGTAGAACAGCAAGAAGCTGTAGTTCAGAATTTAGGAAAATATAAGACTGAGTACAAAGCAAAAGAAAGGCTAGGTAAGCATCTTGTTTCCTCACAGGAGAAGAGTTGGCAGTATTTTATCCGAATTAGTGGCTATCTGCAGCTTTTTGTGAGTGCCACTGGAAGGTCAAAAATCCTTTACTTGAAATATGACTTATTTTGCTTTTGAGATGGTTCTCATGCTGTTCCTTTCTGAGCTGTATCTGTGTGTATCTTCAGTGGTTTTGTTTACTCTCTCTGCACTATGGTCAGATGCAGTGAGATAAGGTGGTCTTGTAATTGAAGTTCCTTCTAACCTGGTATTATTCAGTGGTTCCAACAGCAGAGTTCAGATAGAATATGTCATGGATCAAGTGTTTCTTGGAGACGAATGCAAAATTTGTAGGTAGAGGACAAAAAATTCTCATAGATGAAGTTACTGGAACACATTTTGCTGTTTGAATCGTGAGTTTATGATCCCTGCTCACCTCTTATTAAGGTTTAAGCTGAGGACCTCTGTGCTGTATTCTCCCATTTGTACTGCAATATTAGGATACTTCTAGGAGAGTGTGTATTTTGATAAACCATTATCTGCAGAACATTAAGATTTATTAAGAATTCCACAGTGCAAGATATCCTTATTTCAGCTCCAGACTTTCTCTTTGTCTGGATGCCTAGGGAAATTTAGATAAGGATTATAAATTTGCATTGCCTTATCCACAGCTCCTAATCTCTTGCAGTCTGCACATCTTTAACAATCCAGCAAGAGACTTCAGCAAGAACTAAATCAGAAATATCTACCACAAGTTTTGAATTTAGAGCTGGGTCTGAGCTCATGGCACAGCTCTGTTTCAGCAATATAGTGGGCTGCCAAATCAAGAAGAAAACCAGATGTTACTTTTCTAGGCTGAGAGAGTATGCTCATGTTTAGTATGAAAATAATTATTTTGCAGCCGTTAGAAACAGCAATGTTGTAAAGAAGGGCCACTCATGGAAACACCCACACATACCTTTTGTGGATAAATAAATTACCCAATGAACCAAAAAAAAATGTTCACAAAGAAAAAAGAATCCTCCCCGTAACCACTGCTGTTTCCCACTGAGACTGTTTTTCTTTGTTCTAAGGCATGCAAAGTTACAAGTGTGTAAATATATCATGTATTGAAAGGGCTCATGGATTTTATCTATTATACTCACAGAAAAACTACTTAGGTTGATTTCCTGTAACACAGAGAGCTGTATCACAACACGAAACACTCAGCTGACAGTTTTATGGCCAGAAATGGAAGGAGCAGCTCTGTGAGGCTGTGCTTCAAAGAGAGTAATGTGGGTGGGGAATTTTTACAAGCTACACACAAGTTCAGAAATTTCTGAAGAAGTTGGTCTTCTTCAATCAATGATCTTTCTTTCTGTAAAGTACATGGGATTTTGTGTTTTTTTTTCAGTGATGAATACTTCCTTCCCAGAATGCCCTTAATGGCAGCACTGGTTGGTACTACAGAGACATGGGATTAATAATAGAAAAGAGATTGCCTGGTAATATGGTAGTAAGTATTTTTGTGTCAGAGAGAGAGGGAGAGTTGCTGAATAAAAAATTTCTTGCTTGGATGTACTCTATGTTCTTGTGTATTCCTAGGAAAACTGAGTTACTTTATGAATTATTACACAATTGTATTTTCTCTTTAGTTATCAATGAGATCTAGTAATAAATATCAATAAGGCTTATTAATTACAGCAGCAATAGTGACAATAACTAATAATTTAATGCATAACTCATTTGCTGAATCACAGTCATTAAATATTCTCAGTTTTAAGCACTCTGCATTCAAGAAATGTATGAATAGGTAAGTAAAACAAAACCAAGACATGAACAAGTGGAGAGGGCTGGTTTCAGGGAGGTAACACATCTCTGAAAGAGGACTTTAGGCAGGATAGATGTCACACAAAACTAAGTTGTAGCTGGGAGCAGAAACTCATTGGGTAAGGAAGATCTCATTGTAACCAATATCACTATAACTACTGTTCTATTTAGCTTGCCAGAAGGAAGGAAAAATGGAGTGTTGCTTTTTTGGGTTGACACCCTGGAAGCTATGGCTGCAGAGAGGGCAGGGTGTTACATTTAAGAGGGTATTTCAGTGTCACAGAGTGCTCCAGGGCTCCTACTCACAGCCTTCTGCAAGTGGCAACAGGAGAACCAGAATAATCAAGCCTCAAGGATCTGACAGCACGTGTTGCCAGCATCAGGTTATCTTTGGAAACCAACTAGTAATTGTGTGCCTAAAAATTGAGTTACTAAGTCACATCTAATGTGGTCTTCAAAGAAGACGTTGTAGTCTTCAATGGGGCCAACAGTTTTACTTTGAGTCAGTCTCAACTGAATTCTTCTCTGTTAGACGAGGGATGAAGGAATGTATCTGTCTTGTTCGAAAGAGAGAACGCAATCCCACACTGAGAAAAGTTACAGCTGCGTTTGTAACAGTGTGTGCTGCTTTTAAAGAAGGACTGAGGACTATCCTGTGGTTTTGCTCAGGTGAGGAGCACTTCCTCACACGGCCAGTCCTGTTGTTGGGATAAACAGGATTACACTTGTGTACAACTTCATTTTTTTAGCTTGTACTCCCTTTCTCTGCATTCTCCTGTCCTGACGGAAGAGCAGATGGCAGAGCAGAGCAATGAAGATCTGGTATCAGCCAAAACATTTTATTCTGTCTCTCAGCTCCATGCAGTAGTTGATAGCTGAGCACAAGTGAAACTTAGTGGGACATATTCCCTTCTAATAATTTAAAACATCAGACAACTGTGTTGCTGCGCATTTGATGTTAGAAGGAGATAGAGTGCTATGAATTTCCAGTTCTTTTCAGGGTGCACAACAGTACTCATCTGGCTAGAAAGTTTGCTGTCAAAGCAGAGCTGGTGAGATGGAAAGGGATGATCTAGTTGGAGGAGATGAGACAGATCAGTACCTGTAAAACCCCTCGGCCTGAGGGAAGGTAGTTTGGGATGAGAAAGCTGATTGCAAATAGCAGTCTGTTCCTTCTAGGATTTCACTGTAAAGATGCCATGGGAGTTTGAATGTGATCATTTTAAGTGTGTACATGCGCAGGGATCCATCCCTTCCCTCTCTGCCCTAGTCCATGGCTGTCAAATGACTGCGTGCCCTTCTCAGAATACTAAATGTATCTGTGAATTATTTTCAGGAAAAAAAAAGACAATATCAGCTAGAGGATCAGTAGATCCGTAAATTAATTTATGATCCCAGAAGGCATAAAGGTTACAACACGCAGACACACACACACTTATTTGCTGAGTCCCTAAGACTGCATTATCTTCGTTTCTATGGGATGTCTACATTCCAGAATAAAATATCAAATGTTACCTGCTTCTCTGAAATTTCAGCCTTTGAAAGATGAGCATTTATAAAGCAGAGCCCAAAACTAGCAACAAGAAACATGTCTAGTATTTTCATGCCCACCACAGGCAATATCATATCCTCTTTTCCAAGTGACATAGCTTTATACACAAAATTTTAATTTCTGAAGTGACTCATGAAATGCATGTGGCTCTGTTTATGCTTTCTTCACCTTCTTAACAAAGAGTGCTAAACCACTGAACGTTAGGAAGCATTCCTACCTCATTTCTTAGAAGTTTTTGCTGTTCCCCTTTCTAATGAAGGCTGCCGTTACAGTTGTATGTCAAGAATGATTCATAGTACACAAGATAAGTTTACACATGCCTTACTTTGTGTACTTTCACTTATTCATAAACTTACACACTCATTGTTGTTTTAGATTTTATTTAATTCCTGTATAATTATGTGTGTTCATTTACTTAAAGACATACCATTTATCATATTACATAGACTTTTGTGCATAACATATGTTGCCTGGGCACTTGGATGCTTTACCTTGATAAAAACCAGACATTCAAAAAAGAATCCTAAAAACCAACTTATCCATGTACATGTATTTTTTTCTCTTGTATGTCATACTTCAGGTGGATGCCTTTATCTTACATTTGCTGCTGACCTAATTTTACTGGCTTAGACACTTGATAATCATTTGTATAGTAATTTATTTTCCTCCCAGATTTCCATATGTTTGCCAGTACAGACTATTGGATATTTGAAAATCCCAACAAGAGATGCCACACACAGGGCAGAGTTTAGCTATTTCATATGAAAACTAGAACCAAGGAGGTTTCGATGCATGTGAAAGCTCAGTCCTTGCCTGAGACTTGCTGCACGTGCAGGTGGACAAGTCTATTAATGGAATCCTTTGTTATTGGGAATGTTCCAGGGACAATCATTTTAATAGGCTTGGTACTTTTTACAGAAGCAGGGCAATTCTGAAACCCCTTTGGGCTTGAATGCAGGCAGATTTAGACCTTTGATCAGAGATTAATCTCATATAAGATGGACTTTCATGGTATTGACATCTGTGTCTGTATTAGTTGCCCTGGATTCTCTGAAAGGTCTGTAAGTGGAAAGAAAACAGACTTTTTCCAACACAGTTTATCTAGGCTGGCTGAGATTTCTGCTTTAGATTGAGATGATTTGTACCCTAGAAGACCTATTTGTCTCCATGGGTATACAGAAAATCTACACCTTTATCTAAGATGCTCAGGTCCAGTTATGTTAGACATTACATTTTTTTCAGGTGAATTCTATTCCTAAAGCCCAGGCCAAGTCATTGGTAAATCGGAAAAGGCCAGTGGAGTGCAGTAACCTCAGTATCCTCCTCAAGCAGGGAGTTATATGGGTATAGTGGTTGAGATCCAGTATTGATTACCCACTTTAGCAACAAAAACACAATTGCAAAATTTTGGTGGAGTTATTCTACAAGATTTCAGGTGTGTATTTACTTTACAAAAGTGCTTTATTTTTAACATATGATGTTGCAGACGAATACTTGAATTTGCTGAGACACGATCTAAATAAGTCTGTAAGATTCCATGAAAACAAAGGAAACTTCTGAAATCCATTTATGAAAGCTACTACATGGAATTTATCAATTTGCAGTTTTGTTTATAACTGGCTTGAATGCGTCATCTGAGTAAATGTAATGATTTCTATTTGTCAAAGGCAAGTAAGGAGAGAGGTTGGACATCCTTGGGCACGGTGAGGGCATCCTTGGCAGGCAGTCATTGTAGTTAACTGATGAGTTTCTTATTTATGGAGTCGAATGTAAGAACATTTATCTTGATCCAGACATCAGAACTTTCTGTGGATATCTATATGCAGATGTCTAAATTATGATAACCATATCTGAGCTCTGAAAGGCTTGTCATACTCAGATGATCAGCTCTGCTTAAAGTTAGTACACTGGATTTACTGCCCAATTGTCTGCTACCTTGATCTAGCAAAGCCACAGGAAAAAAAAGGGCAGATAGAGAAGGAATTTCATCACAGCTTTGCAGAAGTACATGCTATACCTTCATTTAGATGTGCATCTAAGGGCCTACTGTAATGTTGCATTCCTACCTCCTGGTAAATAGTAAGAAAATACACACGTGTATTGAGTGCAGGGAATAATTCTTCTTACATTCTGAACGGTAGACAAGTTGCCCCATGAAATCAGTTGCCCCACTTGAATGTTTCTGGCATTGCATGCTCCTGAAAAATTCTGTTGCTCCCCTCTTTCAAACAGGAAATGCCACTTCATTTTATCAGATTTTTAAAAACAGGACTGTTTTAACCGCAACATTTGTGCTGTGAAACAGAATTACTATATTCTGACTGACTCCTGAGACAAGCACATGCACAGGATAAAAAAGAGTAATTATTTTAAAAAAAAGGTCTTACAAGCAAAACTTGTGGAGTGACCTATGAGGGCTTGGAAAGTGAAAAGGGTTTCATTCCAGTCAGTTACATCAATGCAAATTAGGGATGCTCAGTTCCTCCTGGCAGGGGTAGGGCACTAAGTAAGTTAATTTGTCAATTAAATACCAAATACATGTGCAATATTTAATTTAAAACCACAACAATATAGCTTTCTGGTTAGGGAACATGCTTCCCACTGATTTTTTTGAAAGCACTATAACTTTTCCAGACTTTTCAGTTGGAACAGCTTTGCTTAGAAATTATATAAAATAAATAGAAAGAATTTCTATAGTAACATCTGGAATATATAATTAGATTGTTTTGAATATTATGTAAAATTAATGAAGATTCACTGAAGAGAATTAATGGGTTTATTCACGCTGGTTCCTCATATATGTAATTATGTCATATCCGTGGGAGACACCCACTTGCTTCGCTGTGATTTTACTTCAGTGAAAGTTGGATCCAGTGTATGAAGAAGGAAAATATAAACTATTTCTAAAATAAAGAAACATATATCATATATGTACCTTGACATGACGCATGCACTTACTCAGAGACATTGTGAAAACATATTTTTAAATTCAATAGAAAATCTTGTGTAACCTTATTTTTTGTTGCATGCAACTATTACTTATTTTTGATTAGCCAATGACTCAACCGCTAGAGAAATTATTTGAAGGTAGATTTCTCTATCTGAAGTAGAAATTCTCATCCCACTTCCCCCCAATTTTAATTACACTTAGAACTCAAGTAATATCTTTTATTCAAAATTAAAAATTAGGTCCCAGAATGACAATCTAGTCTGAGATGATAGAATCTTAGACAAATGTCCCTTCTCCATGTTTCTTTTCAAGAAATGAATCTGAGTTTTACAGTGGCTGGCAGTCATTTTAGGCTGAGAATCTCTTTTTAAAAACTGGTATGGGGTTTGTTCGATATTTCTTTTGGGAACGTTACAAGGAAAATCTAAAACCTCTCACTTTTACACCTTTCATCCTGAAACTTCATGTACTTGCATGAAATTACTCAGGGTTCTTACCAGCCGCAGGGGAATGGTGTGCTTCCAAACTTGTCTTCTGCTCCCACAGAGGACAAAGTGATGCCTTCCCCTCAGTTTTGCTGGTTGTGCATACAGAAGTGGGATCTGATCTGTTTAATCTATCCCAGGAGAGTGCATCTATTCTCTTATTGTGAAGCACTGAGTGTAGCTAAAGTAATGATACCTGTTTGTCTGTGCTCTCACAACATTTTTGTATTAGGTCATTTTGAAGTCCTCAAATACACTTCAAATGATTCTATTCCAAGAGCATGTCCAGATAAAACATGAGGTATTTCATCAACATTCAGGGCCTGTGGAGTTCTCCTCCGCATGACATGAAGTGTCCTACATCTCAGTTTCTAGTGGTCTGGCAGAGATCTACTCAGCAACTTGCTTCTTTGACCAGTACTTTAATGAACTTTGGAAACTTTTCCCTAGTCATAGAAATCCTGATAACAGATCTTGGCTTCATATGAAAGAGTTAGTTCAGCAAACCTAATGGGACTATTCAAAAGTTTAAACCAGAGTATATGTCTTTGCAGGATCAGAGCCTAATTTCTCCAGGATTCATGGAGGTCATTGTGGTGCACAGGAAATGATGGTGAAATGGTATTTTAAATAAAGAACATCTACATCTCATTTTTAGCTTGGTAACCTGTTTTCTTCTTTGAACCTAAGCTTGTAATGGGTCTTTTTTTGGTATTTTAAATCCACTAAATCACAGACAGAGAGGGAAGGTCGAGGCCATAAGAAAACCATGATTTCCTCTGGATACCTACATGCCATTAAGTCCCCTGATCTTTCCAGCTGTTTCTCATGTCTCAAGGTGGAGGTGTGTTACTGTTAGATGTATATGAATATTCTTCAGTGATCATACTGATTCATTGTATTTTTTCATCTGTTGACATTTGCTTATGTTAGTTTTTGTGAACATTTGTGGTTTTGCCACAAATAGAAAAAAAATAAAAATCAAGTTTGCAACAAAACTAGGGGCAACAATTTAAAAGGTATTATTATTTTGGCACATATGTATAAATAACTGTATCCCTTTGTTATTACTTCAGTCTTAGAGCTATGACAAAGCAACATGGCTTACACAAAGTGGACTTGAAACACATACAGAAATAACGGCAAATGAGAGCTGTGACTTAAAAAGCAACATATTTTTTAGTGATTTTAAGCCCAAGGTGTCTGGAACCTAACATATTGGGTTTTGGCTAGGGCAGGTTGGACCACCACTATGATTCATCCTGGCAATTCTCAGTTGATTTTGCACATTAAATGGGGATTCCCACTGAACAAGGGTAATTCTAAGAGTGCTTGAAAGTGAATTTCTGCATCTCAGCACATTTCTGATCTCAGCTCTGTTGTGAAGATCAGGACTTTATCATCCTACATGTACATCTGCTGATGTGCTCACTCTGGCACTAATTCAGGTCCCCTCTACCCACAGCTGGGGGGTACTGCACTCTGTAGGGGTGGGGAGTGATACCACTTCCATGTAATACTTGACTTCTTACTTTTATTCTGCTTTCCTCACTGTCAAGAGATGTCAAATGTCAAGAGATGAAAAAATATAGTGAATGCAACTTCTTTTTCCTTCTATTCCAAACCTATCTCTCTTCATCAGAAACCAAAAAAGATAAAATTCTTTATGATCTCACCCCTCTTGGCTTCTGGGGTTGAATCCAACTCGCATTCAGTCATTTACCAGCAGTTCTGTTAACCTGGGAAGGTCCCAGTTGACTGGAAGTTAGCAAACGTGACACTCTCTACAGAAAGGGCCAGAAGGAGGATATGTGGAGCTACAGGACTGTCAGCCTGACCTCGGTGCTGGGGAAGGTCATGGAGCAGATCACCAGGAGTGTGATCATGTGGCATGTGCAGGGCAACCAGGGGATCAGACCCAGTCAGTTCAGGAAAGGCAGATCCTGCTTGACCCTCTATGATAAGGTGACCCACTGGATGAGGGAAAGGCTGTGGATGTGTCTACCTGGACTGTAGTATAACCTTTGCCACTGTTTCCCGCAGCATTCTCCAGTAGGAACGGGCTGCTCACGGCTTGGACAGGTGGACCCTTCCCTGTGTTAGGAACTGTCTGGGTGGCTGGGCCCAGGGAGGTGGGGAATGGAGCCAAATCCAGCTGGTGTTTGGTCACAAGTGATGTTCCCCAGTGTCAGTGCTGGGGACAACCCTGTTTAACATCTTAATCAATGATCTGTCTCTGGGACTTTGGCTTCTGAAGAATTTTCAGAATTCAACAAACGGGTGTGATTGCTACGGGAGACACATGGAGGAGAGAAGTAGAAAGAGCAATCAAAATAATGCTGTTTAAAACAGTGTTTGTGACTGCCATTTTGGCACTTTCAAGAAGATGAAGCTGGTTTTTTTTGTTCCAAGAAGCAAGCTAGTACATTAGCTCTAAAAGCAAAAAGCAGATGAAGAAAATGGGTCTCTTAATTCAGACCAGATCAAGTTGCGTTGAAAGGCTGAATCTTAGCAGATGAACTCCAAGCTCTTTGCTGTGATCTTAGTCTATTCAGAAACCAGATTGAAAAACTGGATGATCAGGAGTGAACTGAAACATATTAGAACAGATCTCTTTCTGTTTTTGTTATGTATCTACTTTTCCTCAAAAAAGACCGAACCCTGCATGTCCTCCTGGAGTGCAGTTGAAGCACCTCTAGAGTGGCTCTTTGTATGTAGTCGCAGCTGATAAACTGGTGAAGAGAATGTTTGTCCCGGGAAAGTATTCCAGGCACTCGTTTCAACTCAGCCTTTGCTTCAAGGTGACTATTCAGACCTGGCAATGGAAGTTTGTTAATGTTGTTCCACCTTATAGCAAGAAGATAAGCATCAAGTTTCTCAGTTTGTCTAGAGAGGTTTTTAACTTTCATCCTCCTAGACCACAGGTAGGCATGTTAGCCTTGGCTGGGAATGGAAAAACAATGACATTTATTGTGTGCCCTTGGCTTTCAAATGACTTTTTTCTAGGAGATAATACTTTGGTTTAGGTTATTGTTGTTAAAGGTGTATTTGCCTTATTTAGCTCCTCCAAAGAAACTCCACTTTTGGCTAGAAAATGAACACCTGAAAGCCTGGCAGATGGTTTTAACATATTTAACAAAAGGAGGATGTGCAGCTATTTTATGCTACCTCATGGCAGGCTGTTTTGATCCCCTGCAGAGACTGCGTTTCATTCAAGAAATAAAGCATTTCAGTGAATTCAGTGAATACAGTAGGGAACATGACTGACTCCCTTTAACTTGGAGCCTTGAAGTGAGCTTGAAAACAGTGGAATGTGGGATTGATTGCTACTAAAACATGCATTTTTCAAATTGGAAATGAGGAATTCCTCTGTAAAGAGTGGCTCAGTGGAATTACTCACTAAACACCTTGAGAAAAAGCTTGATATGGCCTCAAAGTCCTGCAGTTATCTTTGTAAACAAATAATGAAGGATTTATGAACACCTACACTTACAGATTCATTAAGAACAAATTGTGTCAAGTAGTTTCATTCACAAAGGTGAACATGCTTTTTTTTGCTAGGAAAGTTGCTTGATTTCACATCTTCTGACACTTTCTCACATGACATTGTCATAAACAAACTGTAGAAAAACAGTCTAGGTGAAACTGCTGTAGAGTGCAAAGCTGGCTGGAAAAATGTTCTTACAGAGTGTTAATTAGTGATTCATCACCAGAAGAGGAGGGTATATTTTCATTTGTGTCCATGACAAAAGAATAGGGAGTATGACTCCTACATTTACAGAGGAGACCAGCTACAGCAGAAGACAGAATTGTAATTTGGAGTGCTCCTGGTAAACTTGAGAAAAAAAGACTGTAAATGAAGGATGCGATGCAACACAGACAAATGTCAGGCTGTGCCTTGAAAGTCAACTTTCTGGTGTATTTATCATGCATTCAGCAACCAGAGTATTTCTTTCAATACCTGTGCTTCATGAACAATACAGAACAATTGGATGAAATTTAGAAATAAACAAGAGTGGTCCATCTCTTAAAACATGTGACCTATGAGGAAAGCTTGAAAGATCTGGAGTTGCTCAGTCAGGAGGGAAATGTTAGAGGTGATTGATCTGTCTTGAAAACCAGTAGAAACTAACAGAAAGAGGAAAAAAAATAATCTGTTCTCTGTGTTCTTGACTGACAGGATAAGAAATAGTAGACTCCTAGGTAAAAAGAATTGAAGTAAACTCTTTGAATTAAAAACCCACACAAACCCCCAAATATTTTCCACCAGGGCCTGTACTTTAGGCACATGTCTTTATAGAACTATTACTTGAGATTTTTAAATCAACTGTTAGGAATGATATAGCTTCCTTTCTACAGCATTTTGGGAAGGAAAATGTCTTTAAATCCATTCAGATCCTGATTTCTGTGGTTCTGTGATACAGTTTTGACAGAGAAATCAGAAATTGTTGCTTACAGAAGTATTAGTCTTGAACTCAAGGACTGTCTTTTGTGCTTTCTGTGAGTGTCTCTTTGGTTAGGAATAGCTGTTTTTCTGTCTTGCTCTAGTTAGGGACAATCAGGCCAATATTTAATTTGTAGTTCTGCACTGGTAAAACCAAGAATGCATAGCCTGGCATGGCTCTGTTAATTTTGACTTGCCATTCCCATTATCAGGGCACTGAGTGCACCAATAAGCCACAAAGCCACTGACCAGCCTCACCTGGGACCACCACCCACTACTACCTGTGGCTCCAGGAGCGCTGTATAAGATCAGCCCCAGCCCTTTTCTCCCTTTGGAGCTGTGATGGAGCAGTGCTGATCCCTGGCTCAGGAACAGCCTTTCTCATCTCTTTCCAGAGCATTCTGGGCTGAGGTGACCACCTGCTGTGAAAGGTGATTTTTTTTTTTGAATAGCACAAATAAACACTGTGGCTGTCAGGACAGCAATAATTTCTCTTTAGATGGGTAATACACAGGGATGTTTGTGATTTACCTCTTCTAAGTACAAACCTCTGAAGCGCTAATTTTGGTATGTTCTGCTTTGGCAATACAATTTTGACCTTTCATTCGTATTGGTTTATCAACAGGTAAAAAACCAACAAACTTTAATAAAGAGGGTGTATTTTAGATTATAAATTTCTTAATCATGTCAGGATTTCAAAAAAATGCCTTTTTTTTTTTTTCTACAAATGATGTCAGCTCGGAAATAACCTGCATCTTCTCTGGATAGAAGAGATTAGCACACGATCCTGATAGTAGTATTAATCAGGCCTTTCACTTCTGTTATGCATACCCTTGGTAATACAGACAAAGTGGAAAACTTTGAAATACAAGAGAAAACAACAGGTTACATGTATAAGGAAGAGACTTAAATTCTCATTTAAAGTCATAGGCATTCAATTCCTGAGGCAGAATGGAAAAACTGCAGACAACAAATTCAGCAGTGTAGTTACATTGTGAATTTTAATGTAATTTCCAAGGTTCTTCTTTAACATGGAAGTATATGTTTAGTGTTTTTAACTCTTTAAATCTTGTTTGTGGCGGAAGTAAAACAACTAACACTGGCAACCTAGTAGACATGAAATACTTGTACAGTATTTATTTTTTTAAAAAAAGGCTTGAAGAAAGTGAGAACAGAAAGTATAAAAAACCCCCAACTTTATCTATACCCAAAAGTTCCTTTTCCCTCTCAGTATTGGAAAATATTGCTTGAGTTGTTTTCCTTGTCTTTATAAGTTTTCTTTTGGTTTTGGGTTTGTTTTTTTTTTTTTTTTCACTTTTAACCTCCTGACGGTAAAAGAAACTGAATACTCACACAAATGGAAGAAAAAAACCTTGGAGCTTTACTAGTTCTGCTTCAAAGAATAAGGAAATAATGGGGAAGCTATGGGAAAATCATGTCTTCAAGGGATTTCCAAGCAAAACTACACTATATCAATCTTTATCAAGAAAGAAATTGAAAGAAACTGGCAATATTTTGATTTTAAAGTACACTTCAGTGCCAAAATACTTACTACTATTTGTTGAATTTTTGGTCATTCTAGAATAAGTAAAAGAGCAGAATTAAAAAGCATCCAGCACTTGCCAGAGCTCTGCCTCCAGAGAAATCTGACCTCTCGTATCGAACTGTTCATTTGCAATCTGTTTGTAGTAAAAGGTCACAGACATTTTTTTTTTGATATTGCAGAAAGAATAAAATTGTGAAATGTCCTGTAACAATTCAAAGAGCAGTAGAAATGATATTCAAGGAAGTCACACTGGTCACTGAAGGACAGCAACAAACAAATGGGAAAGTTCTGATCACTGAGGATGTCAGTTTTTACCGTGTGTGGCTGCCTAACAGGGATATCTGGTTGCTCTGAGTAAGATTCCTTTTACCTAATTTGTTCATGTGGCCTTTTTCTATAAATAATACAAAAAGATAACTCCTATCAGTTGTTGATTCAACCTTACTTCCTTGCTGACCTCTTTTAAGATGCCATTAATTACCCTCTGGGTGGGACTGTAAAACCAAATTTGCTGTCAGCAAATGTACATTGGGCTTTTGGACAGCTATCACTGAATTAACTTTTCATTTGCATTGCTCTTCTCTTCTTTCAAAAGAATAAAACCCGAAACTTGGTCCTAATGTGGATTTCCATTTGGCAGCTTCAGTAAGAAGTCAGGTCCTGCAGAGTACTCGGTGTTGTAGAGGTGGACAATGATACCACACTTATGATACCCACCCTTCCGCAACTACAGTTGTGTGAAGGAGGCATACAAGGCCTTTTGCATCTACAAAATGAACTCTCAGTGTTTCTGCTGGGGATTTCCAAGCAGTTTGCATCTCATAATACATGGTGAAAGCAATAGCATCCAGATCTAGTAGCCTGAGTGAATCTATCTCCTGAACAGTAAAATCTGTAATTCTATGAATTCTGTGACTTGCATTCCTAATATTCAGTATTCCTATATTCTCTAAGCCCCAAAACTTTGTTTTTCTCCCTGTACTAAAACTACCAGTGCTTTTCACCTACACGTGTTACTGACAATTTTGCAAATGCAATTAGCTAAATTGCTTTAAAAAGTTTTTGAGTATTAAAGTCCCCTGTGTGCTCACACCTCTGCTCCATATGCTAAAGAATAATAATTTAGGGGCAGCTGTGATAAAAGTTTTTGGGAGAAAAGGAAACCAAAGTGTCATACCGCAGGTCAGCAGGAGGACTGCCCATAGTTTTTTTTAGAAAACAGAAGCTCCATCTCGCCTGTGAAGATCACTTTCCAACCCCTCTTAGGATGCTCCTTTCCACATATTGTGATTGATCTTCCTCTTTGTCTTTGAGAATTCAACAGTATTTTTCTTTTTTTTTACAAACTTAGGCCTTCCTCTTTCACATCTTGCTATTAAAATAGATATTATTGATATATCCTTTTTTCTAGAATTTTTAAATGGATTCAGCTTTGATGGTTTGTCTTACTAAATAATCTCTCTAGTAGAAAAGGTTTTTTTTTTCACAATTTAAAAATGGACCTCCCTCCTAGCAAAAAAACTTTTCATATTGACAGTTTTGTTCAATCTAGTAAGTCATCACCTATTATCAAAAAAGTCTGACAATTTAAGTCATAAACCTTGTTTATTTTCTTATGATTTTGCCAGTCTGTGATCAGCAGAAGCAAAATTGTGCAAGTCAGCTGTCTTCCATCCAAAAGTTTAGTTGTAATTATTTCTAGTAATACACGGCCATAGAGATACATCAGTTGTATTTGAGCACAGATTTACCATCTTAACCTGTGATAGCTCAGTCTGAAAGTTTTACATTGGATCATAAGGCTTGATTAACTTTGGAATGAGGTGGATATTTCTGGTTAGTCCTCCACTGTTCTCTTTAATGTTCAGTAATCAGTGTAGGAAGGATTTCCCCTATAGAAATTAGTAATTTGAAAAAAAGAAGAAGGTGTCTGAACCACAGCAGCAACCTTTTCAATAAAATTTCATTTTAAATGTTAAGCAGTCTGCACAACGAGTGAGTAAAGTCTTAATCATAAGTAAAGTATCACTAAAAGGCAAGTTGATGATCTGGATTGAAGCCAATCTACCACAGACAAGCACACCACAAATAGTTCTGGTATATGAAAGAATACTTTTGAACCTCACAGTCTTTTGTGTTTTTCATAAGCTGATGGAAATTCAGTCTCTAAAAAATCAACTTCTAATGTTATTAGTGCACAAAAGTTCCCTTTACCCCAAAGCTACAGGCTTTCTTGTTACTCAATATAGACACAGACATGTAAATAAAAGTTTCTACCTTTCTTTTAAGTAGTGCAAATATCTTTGGATTTCAGAGTGATTTTTTGTGCCTGCTTAAATACACATTAACAACACCTAAGCTCATATGAAAATAAAACCATGCACTTAGTTTTTTGGCCAATTTACAACTGTAGTCTATCCCAGTGATAAGAGCTTTAAAAGCAACAACAATCTCATTATTCAAAAAATACTAAGTCAAATGAAGTGATTTATTTAGGACTCTTAGACTTACAAGGTGTTACTGATAAGCTGTAAGGGTAAGTTTGTCCCAATCTAGAGCTGAAGAAAAAAACAAGTTTCAAATTTGATGGCACTATCACAGTATCAATAAGTTGAGTATTGCAAAGCTGTAGAAATTATTCTGTATTTGGCATTCACTCAGTTACTAGATTGAATAGGATTCCCTGAAAGTTATGTACTAAAAATTTAATCTGTGCTGTGTAAAAAGGAATGTACTTGCTGCAAGATCAAGTACCTTGAGCATAAAAAAAGCAAAAATTAAAGTTTTCTGTGCATGTGCAACATTGGTACCGAACAATACTCTTATACATACATTCTTTGTGATATTCTGTTGATTTGTTGTTGTTCCAAATTTATGCTTACTTTGTGAGAAGCTATTTAATATGTTTCATTAATATCATGGTGTGATTAAATACAACTTCGACGCTAATTGGTCTTCCTTCCAGACCGAATACTGAGTCACGTGAACAGTGATACATTTATTTGCTTAATACTGCAACTCTAAAAATATTGGCTTGTTTTTTAGGGAGAGGAAGCTGAGCTACACAATGATTTTGGGTCTAAAACATCTCAGTCTTGGATGCCTATTTCAAGACATCTGGAGCTTGATTTTTATCAGAACACTTCCTGTAATGAATTTTCAGGTTGAAGGTAGAATTTTTATTGACTTCAGTTTCATCGGTGAATGAACAGCTTTGACCACAGAGCAGAGTCTCAAGGTGGGCATTTAATGAGAAACTTATAATTAGTAGACACATGAGAAAATAATTTAAAAGGTTTTCTGCTTAGCTGATGAGAATATCTGTGACACAGGCAGGGATAACATGTAATTCAGTAGGACAGATTTCAGCTGTCTTATTCAAAGACCCTCTTGATTCCTGTTTCAGTTTACACCTCCCAGTGTGAATGACAAACCACACCAGAGTGTTAATGGGCAACTGCTTCTTTTGCTGTGAATCAGTGACATGGTCCCAGAGACCATTCCTACCACACACAGAGAGGTACAGACCTGAACAACATGGGCTGGTATAATTAAGACTTTTACAAAGCATTCAAGCAGGGATATGAAATTCAGGTGACAGATACCACTTTAATCCTCACATTTCTTAATTTTAATGTAATTAATTTTGCAGCAGTAACTTTAAAAATATCCAGTTATGCATAATTTTCAATGCCTTAAAATACAAGATAAAGAGCTAGAAAAGGAAATTAGGGCCAATAGCAGCA
Source organism: Grallaria varia (assembly GCA_013396735.1). Classification (NCBI taxonomy): domain Eukaryota; kingdom Metazoa; phylum Chordata; class Aves; order Passeriformes; family Formicariidae; genus Grallaria; species Grallaria varia. Next base: position 673,306 of record VWZG01010838.1, read on the forward strand.
CATAACTATCAGCAGGGTTGCTACTCTTAAATCAGTAACCCACAGTTCTGGCATTTAAGATAAAAGGAACTGATAACACTGACACTCGTTCTCTGTGTGGACTGGGATGTTAAAGCTTTTCTTTGGCCAGTGAGTTTCACAAATATTCTCCAGTATGGGTGGAATTAGACCTTGGGAATTTGATTCACTCATAGGAGCCCTTGTCTGTCTTAATATATTATTAATTTTTGATTTTTTTAACTTATTGGTCTTAGAAACTTTAATATTTCTTTTTGTTTTCTTTTGTCCTGGTCCTAGATGCTAGTTGTCTAAGGCAGACACAGTCTTTGTCTTGTGTAAGTGGTACATAGTACAAAAGGATTCTGGTGATGACATATCCTGGTGCATGGCTGCAATTCTGGTACATCCTATTGCAATGCAGATAAACACACACACACGCCCCCTTCTTTCTGAAAATTAGGCCTGGTCATCCACCAATGAAGTGTGTTGCATGGAGGTCTAGTACTGTGTAATGTGTTATATACTCACTTTTCAATGATCATAATTCATCCAATCCCAGCTCATCTGCAGGATGTATTTACTCACGATTACAGCTTTTTGGCTCCAGTATATTTCATTCAAATAAAGGTAAAAAGTAATTATTTTCTTATAACTGAAGAAGTTAATTTATTTTTACCAACCTCTCACTTGATGGTGTTTAGATTTGCTGCAATAATTTGTGAACAGGACAATAGGAGACAGAAGATTTCATTTAGAAAAAAATTGTTCAGAAAAATAAAAGTGGCTGGAAACATAATAGTGAAAAAATCAGTCTTTTTCTCAGAGTACCTGAAAACTCACACTTTCAGTTGACCTTATTATTACATATCAAATATTTTAGGTGAGTTATTCTATAAAAACCATGAAGATATCTGATATTAACCATCTAAATACTTTTGAACAATGACTGAATTTAAAACTGCACCCTTCTGATGATCACCAGTTATTTTTTCTACAGCATATGCAACGAATATTTTATAGTATCAATATCATAAAGTTCAGCAAAGGCAAACCCAGAGTCCTGGGCCAGAGGTTGGGTTCTGACTGGCAAGAAAGGAGAGAGCTAAAGGTCATGAAGAGCAATGCAGGAAACTCCAATTAGATATTTTTTTTCTGCAATAAGGTATTCAATTACCCGAACAGTTTTCCTAAGGAGGTTGTGAAATCTCCATCCTTGGAGCTGTTTGTAATTCAGCTAAGCAACGAGCTCAGAGTTCACCTTCAGAGCAGCATACTGGACCATATGACCTCCAGAGGTCTTTTACCACCTATACAGATCTGTAATTCTGAAAAAATTCCCTTTTTCTGGGCAAGATAAGCTCATAAAGCAAGACTCATCAAATTTTTTTTTTTTTTTTTAAACTTACAGCCAATACTGACTATCTGTGGGTAGTGAAGGCTGTGATATGCATATCTATGATACAGCTTTGGGTGATCAGATTGAGAAGCATTTACACACTGAACACTTCCTAGTGCAAAGCAGACTACTGATACCAAGTGTCACAGTCCCTTTTCTTCTGGGATAGCACACCTTTGAGGCATGGTTTCAGTGCTTATAAAAAGTGAGTAAAGCCTTCCCGCCCCAGGCACCTGCTTTGATAAAATGACAGTGGAATGGGACTCTTTGACCCGTGTTCTCCAATCACAAGAGTCAGTACAGGCCCTGTGCTGGGACCGCTTTGACTGCTGGTAAAAGCACTCCTGTGCAGAGTCAAGGAGTTAAATGGGTTATCCAATTTCCATTTTAACCACTCATCCCAGCTGTGTAAGAGCAATTGTGGCAGTTGCGGATGTTCTTGGCACCAAACAATAATCAGTGAACCAGCAGCAATGTTCCCTCAGTGAACACATGTAATTTCTTCACCATGGTAAAAATTCTTGGATGGTATTAACAGATCTGTTCTCCTGGAGATGTCGATTCAATCTTTTCTCTCCAAATATAGTTTCCCTTTTTCAGGAGAAAGAGAGAGGGCTACAGCTGAGAGGTCTTGTCAGTGCTCTAATGTGCCAGTCCCTTCATGTAAGAATCAAGCACATTTAACACGGGACATGGTCAGGATGGAATGGTAAACTCTTCACTCCTTCTCTGCAGTAGGAATTGCATGTGCCTTCTTTGCAGGGTGCAATCTGCTAAAATCCCACATCGTAGGCTCTTTTCAAGAAGTCTTCTCGGGGCCCCAGGAACTCGACCACTCATTCCTCACACTCGAATTTTGTTCTGGTTTTGGTGTTTGTGGATGTCCTTCTGTGTGTGTTAGCTCTATGGCACCGGAGACAAATGAACCATGTAAGCCTTGATCATATGTGATCAGGATTGAAGTTCTCAGGGCAGAGAAAAATTGCCAGGTTCTCCCCTTGTGCTCCAAGGTGAAATGAAGGAAGCCAGCAATTTCTGTTTGTACTGATTAATCAGGGAGTGGCTTTTGATTAGATCTGATTAAGGCTTTCTAATGAAAAATGAACGGGGCCACAATGAGCTGAACAGACCAGAGTCTGCAAAGTATAAATTTGCATTCCTAAAGTTTCAATTCTGTTGCAAAGTTTTGATTTACAATTGGGAGAACAACCTCAATATTTAATTTCAGACTGAATCTATCTGAAGTGAAACACGATGGTTTGTTGAATTGAGTTGAATGGTTTACATTCAGGTCAGATTGTCTGACTTGATGTGGTAGCTCCTGGAAGCTGCAGTTGTAGGGGAAGTAATCATATGTTTCGATTCTCTTAGGAAGGAGTGAAATTGAAATAAGTACGGCTGACCATGTACTTTATCTGCAGGTCCAATTTAGAATCACAGATATTTAAATGCATACATTTTAAATGGTGTCTCTGTTTGTATATGCACTTCCAGGAGAAAAATGCTATCAAAATACTTTTATATGTAGGTAAATATATATATATTCTTGTGTTTATATAAATGTAATAAAATGTATTTTGCTTTCTTTTGGGAAAGCATAGCTCTTTTTTTTTTTTCCCCAGAGGAGAATGAAAGAGGTCTACAAAGTAAAAGTATCTTTCTCATTCCAGATATTTTGACCTGGTACATATTTTTTTTATTGCAAAACATGGCTATGCTTTATCCAAACAGTTTATGCATGTATGGCTATTATTGCCAGTCCGGTGCCACAGGTAGGGATCAGGAGAATTAATACTGAAACTTAGTTTATGTTCTTATGACTCTGCGACAGAGCCACAAGATGGCAGGAGCACCTCATCTTTTCACAGCATTTCCATTCTATTTTCCTACATTTCTTGTATTGCACTGCATACACAGTTTTGATGGTTTTAAAAGCGAACTCAGTTCAACAGCAAGTCATTCAAAAGGTTTCAGGTCTTTTATTATGTATGCCAAAATTCAGAGTAAATGCAATAGTAACGTCAAAAGCTGAAGTGTTGTACTAATGGAAGAATGAACCCCTTTTAACATCCAATTCCATAATATTTTCCTCATTTGGAAAATAAATTGTATCTCCGTCATATTTTCAACTGCTTTGAAAACTAATTTTTTTTCTTCCGTGGTCAAGTTCATGATGTTAAAAAGTTCTAATGGACTAACATATCTCTCCCAATCTATTCCTCACATTAAAATTCTGAAAAACCCCTAAAAATCCAAGTTAATGAGGATGTACTATAATTTTTGTGCTCCTGAGGTGATGTACACCAGGTACAGTGCTATCAGAGGCTTGCCTGGAGCTGGTGCAGATACAGAATGTTGCCTGCAACTTGACAGGTGTGAAGACTTTTGGAAGTTTCCAGGAAAGCAAAATGAGCTTTAAACCTCTTAAAAATATTAAACAGCTATTTGTGAGGCACCTCTAGCATATCTGTGTTTTGAAGAAGCATTTAAACTAGGGAGAAGTTCTTTTGCGATCAGCAGTTTTTGCCATCACTAAGAAACGGGCTCAAATTTGATCATATGATTAGCCTAGAGGATTGTCAATGTACAAATACTTAGGAGAGCTCTGTTAAAAGTTTGGAAATTTCGTTATTTGGTGACTCTTCTCGCCTAAACCACGCCACGGGATTTTTCTGTGTGGATACATCCAACATCCCACAGAATAATTTGTGCCTCAGCCCTCCTGGGCTCCATGGGCTGAGCAGACCTTCCCCTGCTGCTGTGGGTGCCCTCTGTATTTCAGCTCAGTACACTGTGGGAGACCAAGGTCCCGTAGGAGAGACAGCATGTGCCCAGTGTGCCATCAGAGACCGCACAGAAAGATTACACAGGTGGTGCAGGGAGGAATCAAAAAGGTAGTGGAGGGAAACCACACTCATGGGAAAGAGGAGGGAACATCACAGGGTCTTTTTGTGTTAGAAGGATTAGCAAGTAGATGAATTTTTAGAGAAGAATGCAGAAAATAATATATCACACTGCTTAATAAACAAGAGGAATAAAAAGCATCAGGCGTTTTCAAGGGTGGACTGATGGAACCAACGTAGAAGTGTCATTGCAAGTAACCTCCAGCAGTCTGTGGGGTCTCACTGCTTCTGCCTAACAGAGCCCATCTGCCTTGGCTCACGGGGATACCACTCACAATTGCAGGTGTCAGGACGGGGTTTTTTGGGAGGTTTTTGTTCTCAATAGGTGAAAGTAATTTTATGTGCACAATTATGGCCTCTTACTACAGACCATGAATGTGAGAGGCGCGCTGGCAGCATAACTCCAGCACTCACTGCTGAAACCACCGGTGTTGGGGAATTTCTTGCAGAAAATGGACATGTGAGCGACCCTAGAACTTTGGGTGCAGCCACGCTGCGAGGCCTTTAAGACGGCAGTGAAAAGCTATTTTTAAGAAGCCTCAGTGGAGATCAAGAGGGAGAAGAATGTAAACTTACAGAAGCTGCAGCAGAAGATTGAAAAACATTGGCCACAGAGCGAGATCACGAGGACTTTATTTTACACCAATAGAGTTGTGTGTTATTCGCATTAACCAGTCACAGGGTGGTTTGCAGTGTGTGTGCTATCTGGGTTATTTAAGGGGTGTTTTCACAACAATAAATGGCGTTACCTTGATCATTTTGGTCAGCTAGTGGTGTCCATGATTTTCCCTTGCTGAAAAGACTGAAAGAAACATCCTTGCCTGTCCTTCCTCCTCGGTGCTGATATGACGCTGCAGGACTGCAGAAGATGTGGGCTGAGGGAGCCTGGTGTAACTCCCCTGCCTGCTGTGCGCTGATGTTCCTTATGTAGCCCCAACTTGGTACTCTTTAGAGCAAAACCTTTGTTTAGGCATTGAGCAGCATGATAAAGCCAGGGTGATTCCCCTCTCTGCAGCATGTGTAGGCAGGGTCTGCGTCTAAGGTCTGTCCCTTTTTTGTTTTAAGATCCTGTTTTCAGTTTCTTAGGAGATTTCACAGCTTAAAATGTTCTTGGTGAAAATGCCCATGCTGGGTGTCATTTTTTATTTCTGTAAGAGATATAACTACATGCTTAGATAATTTCCCAGAATGGAAATAGGGGGAAAGTACGTTTGCCCTTTGAAAAGATCTTGAATACTTCACTGAGAAGAACCAGCACTTCCATGCTAGGAAACAAAACTTGTGTGGAACATGTTTTTGAATAAGGGAATTGCCTTTTCTTAAGGAAAAGAAGATCACAATTGATTAAATTTACAGTACACGTGCTGGTCCACGTACATGTAGGAAGACCTGGTAAGCAAGGCTGGCTACAGCTACTTCCACTTAGTGATTATATAGGCTGGTAGCTCCTTGCTAGAAACATTCCTCAAGGAAGGATACTGAAGGATCTGTTAATCTTGAATCTAAATTATCTCCTCCCTTGTCTTTTCCACTGCCCCCTCATACATTTCTTTGTCCCTCTGCTTCCCATTTCTCTTTTGGGAGGGTCAGCAAAATTAAATTTGTGTTCCTGAGAAGCTATGAACTAGCTCAACTAGTCCTTCCAAATTGCAAATCAGGGGATTGTTTTAATGTGGAACATCTGAGGAAGCTATATTAAAAAGGGATTTTAGAGAATTCAGAGTGCCAGGATAATCAGCGTACACCTACAGATAGCACCACTTCCTATGACAAAGGAAGCCAATTTGACAGAAAAGCTAAACTTTTACATTTATCAACTTCTAGGTGCCTCACACTGTAGCCTTTTTGGGTTTTTTTGGGGGTGTTTTTTGTTTTTTCCACTTAGATGCATCTAAAACACATGCACGCAGAATATTTGTGTGTTTGTCTACTGATATCTATTTGTCTAGCTGTCTAGTTATCTCCTGGTACGAATAAAAATCTATTCTAATACAAACCCACAGCTTTGTATTTCTTTGTAAAGTGGAAAATCTAAGTGGTAATTTTGCCAGCAGAGAAAATCTATTTGAAGGTTTTCTCTTGATGGCAGTTGCTTCTCGAATTTTTATCTTCTTTAATACAATGTGGGATGCTAAAGCACACATCTACCCAGAGGAATCATAATCCATTTTAGCTGTTCAAACAACATCATGCTATTAAAGGACTTTTGATTTCAGACCCTTTTCACTGTACCGGATTTTTTTTTTTTTGCTGGAGCAATATATTTTGTCTCATTCTAGTCCATTATATATCCATTGTCTATTATAATCCCATATTATTTACCATGTTGCATATAATCATCTGCAATTTACATGGTTACATTTATTTAATACATTTCAGAGCCAATACCTAGATAAATGCTAAACTAAAACCAAAAATCGACCTCCTCCCTTCTGTCCCCATCTCAATCTCTTACCCTCCAGTGTTTCAAAAGGAAAAACAATTTGGAAATTGAAGGATTGACCTTATCACCTTTATCAAATGAAGGCTCCTGTTTGTGAAACCTGTTGTGCGATTTGGCTCTTTATGGAACTCCCAGAGCTATTTATACAATGCATACAGGCAGAGTGGCTGCTGCAGGCATCAGCAACTGTGTTGTTCTGTGTAGGTGGCCTAGAAGGAATCCAATTAAACACAAGAATATCTGTGAACATTTGTTATTTTACTAAGCATTTGGAGGAAGAAAGAGACAGCGTATACTTTTACTGCCTGCAGTGTAGTTATAATCCCAAAATGCATACAAAAAACCATACAGCATTAACTGTAGAAAGGAATTATTTCCATCACTGAACAGAATAATGTACCAGGCAGTGCTCTCTGGGTCCTCCCCTATGCTTGCTTTGTAACGTCATGCTTTGATACGCCTTCAGAATGGTAAGATATATGTATACATTTATTTTTTTTGGTGTATAAAAAATTTAAAGTAATGTATTTGACTTTAGTTTTTTGAAAGATTATAATGTTTTCCTGACATTTGAGAGAAAGTGAAAAAGTAAATACTGAACTACAGAATAACAGCTCCCCTGAGCACATCCTAAATCTTTATGGGGACTTGTGCATAGACTCAAGGGAATCTGTAAATGTAAGGCTTCTTTCTGCTACTTTTGCTTATGAGCCAGATGAAAATGTTTGTGAAAATACAAAGATATACAACGAGATAAAATTAAGACATTTTATGGACCTCGGAAAGGGCAATGCCATCTGTGGTGTGTTACCATGGAGGACAGTTCTAGGAAAAAGTAGACACACCCGTAATCTGTCACATGAAGTGACAACCTTCCCACAGCAAACCCTCTCTCCTGGAAATTCTTCTCTCCATAGGAATCCTGAAAGGACTGCACTCTACCAGTCCAGCCTGCGCACATCCTCTGGACTGAGGATCCCCGGTGGTTTACCCTGGAAAAAGAGGCTGGATTTACAACTCATTAGCCATGGAACTGCCCAAATACCATCTCACTTAACACTGTTAACATAAACACACTGTTTATGTTGAAAAGACAATTTATTTTAGGTAGCAGTAGGCAGTAACAGTAGTTAACAGTGGTAATTTAAAAATATTCTCTAAAATATGTTTTAAATAAAAAAAAAAAGTTGGTTAGTTGGACTTTAAAATTATGTTATAGAACAGTATTGATGAGTAAAGGTGAAATCACTTTTATTCATGTTTGACCTTAAAAAAAAAAAAAAAGGTGAAATATTCCTTGACAAAAAAATTAAGAAAATAAACCCTTTCTTTTTAAGGACATGAAATGAAATAAGGTCTGTATAAAGGAACTTTGCAGTTGCAACTAAATATTAGACACTGACTCACTTATTTTGCCTTTCTTACCTAACTTGCAAAATATTTTTCATTAAACAAATTGAAACTGATTATGATAAGAATAAGATTGCAAAAAGCTTCTCTCTTTCAGTTTTCCATTAAGTGAATCTGTCACTTCTCAGTGAAAATGCTTTTCCTAAGTATTAATAAAAATATCTCTTTCATTATTAGCATAGTTTTCCAATCTGTATTGTTGAAAATAAATATCAGGATCACTAATAAGAGACCATTTTGCTCTTCAGCTTTTGTTAAAAATATTAGAAATTAGGTTTCAATGATGAGCTGGACTCAATCTTGATAACAATGGAAAGTAATTATCTAGTAAAGGATTGTTCACATAAATCATTACATGTATTGACATACAGTCTTCAAGTAGAGCATAATATTGAGGCATAAAATCTTACCATTAACATTAAACCCACTGTTTTCCTTATTAGGAAAGTGTAAGATGTATGATATACTGTCCATAAAGCATATTTGAAAGTAAAAATGAAATATTTATTTTCATTCTCTCAGATTTGGTATGGAAATGTATGGTACTTCATATAGGGTTTTTTTTGTTGTTGTTTTGTTTTGTGTGTTTTTGTTTTGTTTTTTTGTTTTGTTTCCCCGTCATGGAAATGTTTTAGCTGCATTACTTAGAAGTACAGTTGGACCAAAATATTAATTTCTCTACTAGTGAATATTGTCTTATAACCTTCATGTATCCCACAAAACCCTGTGCCTCAACTTAAAATGAAAATTCCTAACCCTAAAAACCTTCCATAATCCCCCTTGGCAGTACCATTAACGATGATGTGATTAATTTGAAATACAATTTTCTGATGTAATTATTTTTTATTTTTTAAGCATTAGTTCAGAGTAGTCGTTCAGACAGCAGTACTGTGGACACTTGAGAAAGTGAGAGGGCCTCTTCCCTTCTTCTGTAGTGGGAACATCCCATGGAAGTTCATACAGCATTCCACAAAGGAGATAGGATGGACAATCAGGAATGTGACTGTGAGGGTGCTGTCAGTGCATCTGTAACAGGACAGAGCTGACACAGCCTTTGAGGCCAACAATAATAAACTGAGGAACAGAGACCCAAAGTGCAATGGGAATTGCTAATAATCACCTAATTTACCTGCTCTTGTACATAGTACTAGAGAGGCCTAATAATTTCAGATGTTCTAGGGCAAGAATTGCTTGAACAATATGATTTTCTGTGTTTTCCAGTGTTTATGGATTTGGAAATGTAATACTACAGGACCATGAACCTGCTGTTACTCTGGGTCTGAAAAATGCTTATGTGAAAAGCATTGCACTAGTTTCACTGGTACAGAGAGAATATTCCCTGTTTATAAAGGCAGCTTCATGAATACCATTTGTTTTTTTCCAGAACGACTGATTGTTTTACTTCTCCGCTGTACAAACTCCACTTTTCAAGGCATGTCTAACTTGGGTTTCTCTGCTACAGTCACCCTGAATCATGGAAAAAACTAATTAATATTCAACATCTAGGACTCCAGTTGTCCAAGGCCTGAAAAGAAAGTAAATGTAGGAGAGGAATCAGCATTTTCAGGCTGGAAGACGAAAAATGCTGGGGTTCCTTCAAACCATGACCTACACTGAGAGCTGTTTTTTTGTTAGTAAGTAAATACAAAAGTTTTCATCCTCTGATTCCTGCATGAGATTGGACTACAGGAGAAAAATTGAAGGGCCTTTCGTCTTCTTTGTGACTCCTTCTTTACATCCTCATCTCATTTAAAAGTAAACCAGCAGGAGAAATGAACCCAACTCAAAAGAGTTTAGAAATCAGAACTACAATTTAATAAAAAGATTACAATAGATACACTGATACAAAGGAAAATTGGTTTTAGCCCTCAAAACCCAGTTGTACAACCCAGCCCCCTGGGGCACAAACAGTATGGTGCTCGCCAGCCCCTGTGCTGAGCACCATGTGGTCCCCCTGAGCCCAAGGCAAAAAGAAAAGGAAAACCTGTTTTCCTTCCAAAAAGATTGGTGGTCACAGTCTGATCAAGAGTAGCAGTTGCGGTCCTGTTGATGTTCTGGTCCTCCTCTCAATCTGACGAGTGAGTGAGTGCCCCAAGTCTCAAAACTCCAAGCTTATATATGCTTCAGTTCAGATAGGAACACCCAGTACCTCCCCCAGGGTGAGGGATTTCACAATGGACAATTTACTCAGTGAGTCACAGGATATTTTGGTCTACTTGATGGCCCATTAGCAGACATGACCCCTCAGGTTGGGTGTGAAGGTGCTAGTGACTCCTGGAGGGGAGTTATCACATCTGAATCATTGGTGTGCAGACAGGGAACCTTCTTATCTCTGTTTTTTCCCATGCACACAGTTCATAGCCTGAGGTGTCAGGTGTGTCCTGGGCAGCTGTTGCAAACAATGCATCGTTAACAGTTCATGATAAATGGCAGAGAGAGTATGGAATACACAGTTCTAGTTATACCCACACAGTGATAAGCTGGTTCCAGCCACTGTAACTAGGACACCTGATTATAGAGATTCTTTGTTGTGTCTCTTATGTCCAGCTTCCCATTTTCTGTGAGGACGCTGCTTTGCCCTAAATCTTTTTAGTTATACCTCCCTTTCTGTCCATGGTTTTCATGAAGAGCAGCTGATTAATATTGACAACATTTTTCACCATTGACAAATGGTGGGTCACATGATTTGATCAAGAAGATTCAAAACTTCTTGTACACCTGTTAATTTTATTTTAATTATATTTTTTTATTTAAGACTTGAAATAGCTGAATGATTAATCTTCACATCATTGCAGGATTTAGTTACTGTTTGATGCTTACTTTTGTCATCAGCAACTGTGGTAAGCAACTGATTTGCTGCTATATAAGCAATGACAATCTTAATTAATAATACACAGTAATAATCTCTTAAAATTTGTTTCTATCAAAAATAAATACTGTAATTAAAGCCAAGAACATTTATCACTTATGGTCCTCAGAAAGTGCAAAAAACATCCTATTGTTTAATGGCTTTGTCCATGTATTTCTCTTTCTACTGTGGTGTGTATGTAAAGCAAAAATTAATTCTGCAGGGAATTATTCAAATCCCTGTTTATATGTGACAAAAGAGAAAAACATGTGTGCTCATAGACTGATGTCATCCCTGCAAAAACATCATTTACTAGTAAGACAATCACCCAACTATTCTAACAGAGTATGAATTCCTACTCTTTAAAGAGAGTGAGGCTGGAGAACAAAGACAATTCTATGCTGTATGGAACAGTGTTTTATTGCTTATTATAATTCTCGATGCGGTGACATCAATATTCATCTTCTCTAGTACAATGCAGAAGTCATTGCAATTATGAGCAAAGCTTTCCACAAGTGATTGTTGTACTGGATTGTGTATAAAAAAATCAATATTAACAATTTAAATGAAAAAAATGCTAAAGGAAGAGGGTAGTTGTTAACACAATATAAGAAAATCTTTCAAAATGTGCCACTTCCTTTTTTTTTTTTTTAATTTTTTTAAAAATTTCTGCTCACAGGGGAACAATGCAATGACGTTGTGAAGGAAATGTTACCTCAGTTGCCTCATATGCCACTCTAATTTTAGATGCTCATTTTCATGTTCCTGTGGATTTTGACTGAGTTGGTTGCTTAGAAATACCAGTTATCTGCTTCTTTCTTGAAACCTGTATATTCTTCCTAAAGAATCTCTGCTTTTACAGTACTGCCATATACAGGACCTCGAAAGCGCCTAGTCTCCTGTTTTGGGAAATAAAACATGAAGATTAGCACAACATAACTTACTCCAAAATATAATGTTAAATGTTCTTTATTACGATTAATTGTAGCCAACAAACGAAAAAGGAAAAAGCAAAGATCATAGTTGTCTGTGTCTTCCAAGGTCAAAATCAAATTCTGTTTTGTCTGTGTTTTGAACTGACTGTTTTGACTGAGTTTACATGGGTTGTTAAACAAGGAAGAGGAAAGTTGTGGTAAACTATATGAGTTTAGAAGACAAGAGTGACAAAGAAAACCAGTATGTCATTGTTACTCTGTCGGCTTGGGCCTGATCCAATCTCTGAAAAGTTGTAGAGTCCACTTGTTGCTGAATTTTTATGTTGTAGTTTTTAAGGCTTGGTTGCATTCTCTGGAATCCCCTTGTTTGGTAGTCTTCTATCATCCAATGGCCTGGGGATCAGGGGATTCTGGCTTGACAATTCTGAAGAAGCACTGGAAATTTCCAAACTGCTGTGTTTCTGTTCATGGTAAAATGACCTTTAGGATGGAGACACTGCTGGGGTGTTAATCTCCAAGGTAAGCAACATGTCCTTTGCGCATGATATCAACCCTTAACCAAGGACTGTGGGTGGCAGTAAGGAAGACAAGTAATTTCCTTGTGGCACCTCACATTCCTCTAAAATGAATGTGCAGTGTTAATCTGCATTTATATACATATAAATATACATATAAAAAGAACAGTGAAATATTATGACCGGCCGTAATTGTCTGTCTGTCGTCGTAAAGTCAGAGGTGGGTCAAAGAAATGACATGTCTTGTTCCAAAAACAGGACAGGAACTTTATTGTATCAGAGGCTGCGATTCTTATAGACCCGAGTATGGACACATGTCCAAGGACCATTGGTTTCTCTATACATAAATAATTCCTAATTGGGCACACAAACCACACATGTCAGTAAACATGACCCATCACTTTAGAGACCAGATTTCCGTTCCAGGTATCACAGCCTTTCCTTCCGTGCATATCACCCTGACGTGTGCAGAAGGTTCCTAGCATAGTTCAACTATTCCACAGAGACTCCAGGCCAGCTGAAATCTACCCACACATCTGTTTGTCAAAAAACCCCTTTTTTATGATAATCTCTGAAGAAAATGACTTAAACAAGAAGATAATTTGTGGCCGCATAGAGTAAAATACAAAACAAACAATAACCCACTGTCCCACAATGTTACTGTGGAGTTGAACTCAGGAGTATCTGTTACTAATTTAAGGTAAAATCTATGAAACAGGTATTACCTGTTTCCTCATACACCTTACAGCAAGTATTTTGAAGTCTGATTAAAGCACAAAAGTTAAACTCTGAAAAAAAATCGAAGTAATTAAATACATATAGAAAGAAACTCAACAACTCTAGCTCTCTGCACTTCCCTGCACATTTTCCAGCCTTTGGGAAAAATTTAATACTTCCTCTGAAAAATCACCTCTCTTTTCATTGTTTTGCTACCATTACACAGTTTCGAAAATAAGTTGTCTTCTTTCTAGACACGTTTCTCCAAAGCTGCTGGTCTGAGAGTTTAATTGCTGATTGCTACAGGCTGAACATTAATTGCTTTCATCTAGTAGGGAGTCCAAAGTTTTTGCATTGTTTTCCTTTCTCTTATTCTTGTGGAAATCTTCACTAGCTCAAGCCAAGGTGCAATAATTCCCAGCATTAGAAATAACTAAGAAGCCAAATTCTATGAAATTTGCAAGACCCGCACAGTCCTCAAAGAGCTTCTTTTAAAGTGTACAGTTCTGCCAGTTGCAGAGAAGATTCATTATCTTCTCACGTGTTTCAGGACTAGCGTACGAGCTTAACAATTTTATCTCTGGAGCTCCAGACTGGGTTAGATATGGGCTTTGTACAGATTACTTCTGTGAAATTCTGCTGACAGTGATGCTTGGAAGAGGCTCAGGGTCTCTTAATATTTTGTTTAGGTGGCTTCTGGATGAGAGTATCTCCTAACAGCTCTACAGTAGTGATGTCTGCATTCACTCCTCCTGCCCTTATCAGCTAATCTTAGGAAAATAGTTCATATTAATGACTTCTTCACTGGTTTTCTGAAGTAGTAGTGGAGAGGAAGAGGCAATTGGGTTTCTATGCTTTTCTGTAAATGAACTGAGTTGCTGTGAGATGATAGATATCCCATGAGAAACATCACACTAGGCATGTGCTCCTGAGTACATTAGGCACTGGTGAGTGTATGAGATGCTCAACACCCATCATGGTTAAATTTTAAGAGAGAAATTTCTAGAGAATCCTCATTCTTGATCTGATCCCCAGTTTTTATTGTTCCTTGATCAGAGGCTCTATTTGTGATAAATTGTTATTCCTGCTAATAGAGGTACTTAGAGGAGTTAGTAGTATTTGAAGATAAGGAGAGACTACAAAACCAGTACCATGGTGAATGCAAGGAAGATAAATTATTTCTAACCACTCAAGGAGATTTTTTTTTTTAAATGAGGATAGTGAATATATGATGGCTGGTTAGTCAGAAAACTGGATAGAGACACCTCTTTTCTGAACTTAAACATATCAGCTTCTAATTCACGAATGAAAATTCAGGCTATGGTCTCTTCCCAAATTTAGCTTTCCTTGCAGTTTCTCTGCAAGGTTTCTGGGATAATACAGTTTAGCAACTGTGTAGATACGTGTACCCCACGTACTGACAGATGTGGCAAATGTACTGGTACTGATAATTTTATTAATACTAGTGTATTTGTAATTACAGGATTTTTCCCACTCTTCCATGGGAAAGATTTCAATAAGGTATTATACATGAGCTTGAGATATCATGCATGAATGTGTGTTAAACCTCACTTTGGGGAAGCAAAAAAGATGTAAGGAACTTTTCCACGAGGGTACTGCATTGAACGGACTGTTTTGATACATCTGTGATGCCCTCATTCAGAGCTGGAGGTTTTAATGTGCAGACTTCAAAGAACAGTCTGTACAGAGTAAGCTCACTTGCAGCTCTCTTACAAGCAGTGTTTGCTTTTTAAATCAGGATGTGAAGATACTGATCATAGATGGCTGGAATGTCAGTGAGTCTGGAGGAAAGATTCAGGGGTGATAAGGGGATGTTTGTTCCCTGTTCCCCTGCGTGTTTAGGATGGTGTCCTTTGGTTCTGAGGCTGTGTGGGAGTGATGAGGGAGAAAGAAAGGAGAGCTGTGAAAAAAATTGGGAAGCTAAGTCTGGGTGACATTAAACCCAGTTGGGAGTTGTTCAGACTAGAGGCACATTTTAATGGGATATGTGAGGACTGTCTATTATTTCAGTGCCTGTAAATTCTAGAAGGAAATCTGGAATAAGAGAGGGGAGAAAAAGACCTGCCATAAAACCAAGCACATATGTGGGCAAGGCATGGCACTGCTTGATTTCTCATGGGCACTGTTCAAGACTAATACTACAAAAAATACTGGTAGCTCCAAAACTGGGAAGATGTGACCTGCCTTTGTTTCAATGTGTTATCCCTTTTATTAATGGAAGTCTGGGACCACATTTAGCAAAATAAATACATTCTTATTGTACCCCTGGTACGAAGCCTCTTCCATAATCAAAGTCGCTTGGGACTTGGATATGGGTAGTATTTGTGTTAATAAAAGCATTGTTTGTCTTTTAAAAGCCCATATCGATGATTTAACCGAGATATGAACTGACCTATATTATGCTCTTCCCCTGTTGTATTCGCATGGTAGACATTATAAACATCTTAATTTAATGAGAATATTACACTAATTGAAGCTGTTGCGTTGGAGTGCTGAAGCAGCAGATGTACACTTGCTAACAATGAAAACACAGAATCTCCAGCAAACAAAATATAATCCATCATAAACAGCATAAGAACCTAAAGAAAGACAATAATTTAAATGGAATGAAATATACTTGCCCGATGTGTCACTTCCAATCACACACTGACTCATAAATTTTCCTCAGGGCTTCTGCAATTTGTAAGACTTGCTGACTGTTCATGCACTGATAGTGTCCATTCTCTCTCCTCTTTACAGGGTATTTAAATGAATAGTGTTCATTAATATTAATAGAAAAGCTTCAGATTCATCCTTTTAAAGCAGCATTCAGAAAAAATATGTTGGTGGTTTTGACACAGAATATCTGCACATAAGCTGTTTTCCACTACCCCAACTGAACAAGAAAACCCTGTATTTGCAAAAACAAGTGCTTCTTTCAACAAAAAAATGCATCTGATCAAGTGAGTTGCCAGGAGAGCAACTAAAAATTCAGCATTTTTGTTCTGGGGAAATTCTGACACTGAAGTTGCTTACACTGCACTTCAGAACAGCACAGCATCTGGAACCTGCTTTGCCAGTAAAGAGCTGAAGAAAGTTTTGTGTTGGTTTTGAGGATCTACTGATTTTCCTGGGGAAAAGTAGGAAGCGGGTATATGGCTTCAAAGGTTTCTTTGCTTCTGTCTGTAGGGGAAGGAGTTGGAGAGCTCTGACTCAGACGACAGTTCCCAGTGCTGCTGGGATGTTAGGATTGTGATGGAGCAGATCTGTAGATACTGAAATGTCCTGGACTAGATGATTTGGGTCCTGGGGTCTCTAGCTGTTGCCCTAAGAGTCTTGGATTCATAGAAGTCTAGCAGGAGAGGTAGCAGAGTGTCAAAATCTTTCCATGTTTTCTGTGTTGGTGAATGCCAGTCATTTATAAAGCACCACATTTTAATGTTCTGTTTGGAGTCATGCAAAATGGGTTTAAATTATTACATTCATCTCATTTGGATGTATTTTTGGTCTAAGCGCCACAAGAATAACTGGTAAGATAACACTATCACAGTATTGTGATCTGAGGAGTTAAATAAGATGCCTGTATTCATGAAAGACTCTTCCCATCTTCCTCCAGCTTTATGGCCTTGTGCTTTTGCCTCCTTGGCCTGAGGGCATTGTGGAATCAATCACACTGCCTGTGCACCCAATAATTCCATCTATACACATCACGGTGCAGGAGGGTGGAAAGCAAAGCTACTGTGGTACAATTTTCCTTTGCCTCTTGTTGGTTTTCTCATTTATACAGTGAAGCCAACAGAGAATATGGGAGAAATGCATCCCTCCAAGCTTTCCTGTGGCTAATTATTTTCCTTATAACACATTCTCCCTTTCACTGATATATTAGTTGCCTCAGGTTCCTGAAAATGCCTACTTTGTCCTTTGAGAGTAGTTACAGTTATGTGTATCATCCTGCAATTTGAGACAAAAACCTGGTAGACTAAGCATTAAGATTTACTGGTATGGCATAAAACCCTCAGCTGGAAGTGTCCAGCAGCATGAATGAAAGTCTTTTTTCTTGGCTCTGATTCTGCATAATCTGCACGAGGCAAACTCCTGAACTGAAAGGTGTACCCTTGGGTCAATAGTGATAAATAACAGCAGTATCTGAAAAATACCTAATGCTAATTAAAGCTGAAGTACTGTAATTAGTTTATTTGCTTTTTTCTGGAAACTTTTGTGGTTTAGTTATTGATTTTGTACATGCAGAGATGGTTTAGACAAGGGTATTGGATCAAGTTTTATGCTCTTGGGAGACCTTCTACTGACCCATGCAGTTATACAGAACAATTGGAGTGGGAGAACCGAAATAACAGGCCTTTTTTTTCAGTTGTCTTGGAAATTTGTTTCAAGAGAATACTTCGAGGAATTATTTTAGCTCTGCTTTCTCAAAAAGGGAAGAAATAGTCTTCGCAAAATATTTACTGTGTAAGTTCTTTTTTCTTTTGCATAGTTTCTGACTTGTGAATAATTTCTATTCCATTATTTATAACACTTCCACTTTATTGGACTGTAGTGCAAGCACTAGAAAACATAGCAAAATCAGTTAGGCTTTAAGTTGTACAATTACATGACAATTTTATTAATTCCATTGTACTGAAAAGTAATTTTTGACCTGTTCTGCTTCTCATGCAAAACAAGCTTCCTTCTGTTTTTTTTGACTTCAGGACATGGTTGAAATCAAAATGAGAAAAGTAATATCTCCTTAGAAAGGCAAATACCAGCAACATGTCTGGAATATCTATATAGGGTATTCAGCAAATTTTAATAACCACTGAGGAGTCCACTTAGTCTGGAGAAACAAACATGGGACCTCTTTTATTAACAGGGTAAGATAATTTCTCTAAGGCTCCTTTCCCATGCGACAGAGGTTTAAAAAATGAGATCACTATCATAGCCCTTCAGACACTAAAATGTCGCCTTCTAGAGGCCTGTGTGCCGAGTCCATGACACCTCTCTCTGCTGGTTACTAACAAGTGACTTAGGCACCTAGCTCCTTGATTTCTTAAAAGAACTTGAAATAATTTAGTGAGTCACCCGGGAAATATCTGCAAAACATGGAAAAGAGGAAAACACATACAGGATCATGGCGTGATGAACAAAGTGCAAATGCAGAACGTGAAGAACTACATCTCCGTTCCTTTGCTTGCGTAGGAGGAATTCAAATTCTGATGTCTTCCTAAGAAGAGCAGTCATAGTAATAATCTATACTTTTTATAGGTGGTGTGCCTCAGTACATGAAATAAAGATTTCTTGGGCCACAAGGAGAGGAAAAGAGGAAGTGCAGTTTTTGCAGTGGTCTTCTTCTCAGGGCCACCTTAATTTGAGTGCTGTGTTTTGGTGATTCTGGTTCACAGAGCCCAAGATGTGATGGGTGGGTTACCCTCTACAAGGCAGCCGACTGACCATCATGAATGTGCTCTCTTGGTTGATGGCAATCTTCAAAGAGCAGCTGAATGTTGTTCTCCTGCTCAGGTGCTCTGACCCTTAAGCAATTGCAAAATAAATTGGTAAGTAGCAAGTGTGTCTTCTGGGGTATCTGAGTCTGTTGGTGTGAGTGAGGCATATTTAGGGACTACAAAAGGGGGAGTGCCTAGCTTTTGGATCCCAGTTAGGGATAAGTGTGTGCTAAGCTGCTCAAGAGTAATTCAACAGAGGCACTTCTACACATGCATGGAAACCACACTTTTACTTTCGGGTCCACAGGGAAGCATTAATATACACTGAATTAAGCTGTGTCAGTGGAAGGTGGTAATTGACTAGAGAGGATTTTCGGATTGTAACTCTAACTCTTATGTAGTTAAACTCTGCCAAGAGTTTCTCTTTCAAAGCTGCATACTTTTTCTGTTTTAGCCATTGATTTTTCTAATCCAACTTTGTAATCCAATGTTGCTAGAGACAGTTGTGCTTTGAATGATGATTTTTACACAAATTATATTCTTATGCACTGTTGTGTTTTCGGGGAAATGGAGTATCCAATTTTATGTGATGAAGAATCTGTAATTCTTTGCCATATGCAAATGAATTTCAATTGTTTTGGTATTAGTTCTGCTCCATTGTAATATCTTTGTTGATGAATTTACTAATTTCTAGTCTTATGAACCGATTGCCAAATGATGAGTTATACAGTTGTTAAAGTGAACAGTATAGTTTGTCTGAAAAAAAGTTTAATTTAGTTTTGTGTCTTATATTTGCCTTGATTTTGGCAACTACAGTCTTTGAGTGGATGGGCTTCTTTTTCTGTATCTGTGGGAGATCATATTCGAGCTGTGTTAAGTACCTCTTGGTTCTGACACAGGTAGATGTAACACTATTATTATGTCAAATTCTCCCAAGTTTTACTTGCTGTTAGATGTCACAGAATCACAGAATATCACAGAATACGCCGAGTTGGAAGGGACCTACAAGGATAATCGAGTCCAACTCCTGGCCCTGCACAGGACCATCCCAAAGATTCACACCATGTGCCAGAGAGTATCATCCAGATGCTTCTTGAATTCTGGCAGGCTTGGTGCTGTGACCACTTCCTGGGGGAGCCTGTTCCAGTGCCCATCCATCCTCTGGGGGAAGAACCTTTTCCTAATATCCAACCTAAACTTCCCCTGACACAACTTCAGGCCATTCCCTTGACTGGCTGACGATGTTTTACCTGATGCCCCTCAGGACACAGTTGGCCCTCTTGGCTGCCAGGGCACTGCTGACTCATATTCAACTTGCCATCAACCAGGACCCTCAAGTCCCTTTCCCAGCACTGCTTTACAACATCTCATTCCCCAGGCTGTACAAACACGCTGGGTTGCCCCATCCCTGGTGCAGAATCTGACACTTCTTAAACTTCATATGGTTGGCGATTGCCCATCCTCTAGTTTCTCAAGGTCTCTGTGCGGGGCTGCCCTGCTTTGAGGGGTCAACAGCTCCTTCCATTTTTGTGTCATCTGCAGGCTTGCTCAGTATCCCTTCCAGTCCTGTGTCATTTATGAAGATGTAGAAGGGCACAGGGCCCAGGATGGAACCCTGTGGAACCCCACCAGTGACAGGTCACCAGCCTGATATCACCCCATTCACTATTACCCTCTGTGCTTCCGGTCAGCGGGACCTCTCCAGATTCCTAAGACTGCTCAAAAATCATTGAGAGAGGTTTTGCAATGACA
Source organism: Grallaria varia (assembly GCA_013396735.1). Lineage (NCBI taxonomy): Eukaryota > Metazoa > Chordata > Aves > Passeriformes > Formicariidae > Grallaria > Grallaria varia. The sequence goes on from VWZG01010838.1 coordinate 693,663, forward strand.
TCAGCCAGCTCTTAGAGGATTCTTGGATAAATTCCATCAGGCCACTGTTACTTAGCACTTATTTGATCAATGCATAATGTGCTCAGAACTCAGAAGTGTCTGTAAATTTCTTGTCTTCAAAACTGGATCTACGGGTAATAATAAGAATTTTTGTTATTCTAAATCATTCTGATTGTGCTTTAATTATCTGATCACCTTTCTGCTGTTCACTTTTGAGTTCAAAATTCCTTCCGTGTGCAGGATAAAAACATTTCTCATAATTATCTCAATTAAAACATGTGACTTTATTCCTTAACTTAGATGTAAAAGGTATCATCTACAATTTAAAATTTTTAATAATTAATAGAAATAATTATTATGTTTATGATCATTTTCAATGTCTCTTTAGCTATGTGCTTTTATTACAGGTGTGAATTCTGGATTAGGTGCTGGAACATGTCCAGAAAAGGGCCATAAAGCTGGGGAAGGGTCTGGAACGCAAGTCTGATGAGGGAACTGAGGATGTTCAGCCTGGAGAAAAGGAGGCTCAGGGAGGACCTTCTTGCTCTCTACAATTGTCTGAAAGGAACTTGTAGCCAGGTGGGTGTTGCCTAAAATGTAGACAAAAACTTTTGAGGCAATTTAACTGTGGTAGAGAGGAGTTCTTCACTGAAAAGTATGTTGACACTTGCGCAGCATAGAGGTGATTCCTATTTTTATAACACTACTTAATTATCATAACTAAAGATTACATCCAACCCAGGGACCATCCACCTTCCTACCACCTTGGTGCCACCCTTAGAACCTCCTTTGGGTCTCCCCCTCAGCATGCCTTCCTAGAATTGAGTCGGAGGTCTCAGGACCCCTTCACCATCGTCATCTTCACGTCACATTCCCCTGGTTGGATGTCTTCCAAACTTCATGGGTCTCCTGTCTTGTTTTGACTACAATATGTATTGTTATTCTAGTCCTGGTACATGAGTCCTAAATAAAATGTTCTAGTTGCTATCTTACTCTTAGCTAAGACATTCAGGAATGCAGTACAGAGGTAGAAACTGCTAGTTGCTACTTCAAATATGAGAAGCTATACAGCTACATAAAATTTAGGAAAATACAAACATATATACATATATACAAATACATAAAGTCTTAAGGCATCATGGGAGTTGGTCTGTCCTCCTAGGTAAAAAGTGGTAGGACAAGAAGAAGAGGCTTCAAATTACACCTGGGAAGATTTAGATTGGATATTAGGAAAAAATTCTTCACAGAAAGGATGGGGAAGCATTGGAAACAGGCTCCCTAGGGAAATGGTGGAATCACTGTCCCTGGAAGAGTTAAAAAAACATGTAGATGTATTGTTTAGGGACACGGTTTAGGGTGGACTTGACACTGCTGGGTTAATGGTTGACTTACTGATCTTAGAGGCCTCTTCCAACCTTGATGAACTTATGATTCTGCCTATTATGGTGACGTCTGTTCTCCTCTTGGTGAGCTGTCTATCATAATAGATTTAAGTAGGTATTTTTACAAATTCAGATGTGTTTGGAAGGTAGTACTCAGTATTCGTTCATTGGCTGATGTTTGATTTACTTCTGTGGGTGTTTGTTCCATGTGGATATTGATGAAATATTTCAGGCAGACTTCTTTGAAGACATGTACTGTTCATCATCTGTTTACTTTAAATTACCTAGATGTCCCAACAACTTGTTCAGTCACTCTGTCTTCTTCTGTGCTCCATATTCCCATGCAGAGCTCTGAAAAGTGCTCAAGCTCAACACACTTTACTCAGTCATGTTCGAGGTTTATGTATCTCTCATTTAAATGTGTCCCAGCTGAAACAAACCTAGGGCAAAGTAAGGTGTAATGGTGCCCTTGATGCTTTTCAACCTTAAATCATGATTTAGGCTTAATTACAAATGGCATGGCAGAACAAAAAATTTGTTTAACAAGCTTATGTAGATGACAGGGAATGCACAGATGCAGCAAGCGAAAAAAAAGAATGTCAAAATTTAAATGCATTTTTTCAGTAAGAAGATTTGAAACAATATTCCTCAGGTTACAGAACTTGCCAATGAAAAAAGGTGTTTAACATGATGGTGCTGGTAGAGTTTGAAGAAAGTAATTCTTGCATCTCTTTGCCTCTTTTCCCTGCTGACAAAATAATTTTTTTGCTTGCTATTAAGGGTTGAGTTTTGGCTATTGACAAAGACTCTGCATCTTCATAAAAATCAATCCAGCAGAATATATTTTTGCGTACACCATTATCTTTGTGCTGCCACTGTTAGGCACCCAGAAAAAGAAGTGTAAAACACATACAGTTCTATTACGTTTAAGCAACAAAAGTACATTTAAATTTACTATAATTTCAGGCAGTTAAAAAAAAAGCTTCTCTCTTCTATTCCGGCTTAGAAATGAAGTACCTTCTCACATCCTCATGAGTCCCATTAAAAGAGCGTTTGGTCTCCTGTCGCTCTAAAATTATCAAGAGCTTCAACACCTGATTGTGAAGGCAGAAGCCCACAGAAAGCAGCACCTACAGCCACATCTCCTCAGACACTCTTCAAAGTGTTTTCACCGTGATGTTCAGTCAGATCAGTGCAAAATGAGGAGTCAGAAGGCAGAGAGGAGTGGATACTGCAGAAGGCCATATGTTGTGTTACTTTTCCTTATTTATCCCGTCTCCTCCCTATTTCCTTACCTCTTCCTCTCACCATCATGCTCCCCACCTTGCTGTACCAAGAGTCTTTCACATTACCCTTCTTACAGTTTCTTTCATCTCATTCTTGCTCTTTTCCTTCTTTTCTCGTTCCTTCTCTTGCAACAGTGTTTTAATTTTTGTTTCCCTCTTCTCTATGCTTTGTCACAGCTCAGTCAATCTATTGGAGTCTACCCTTTGGATCCTTCTTCAGCTTAAATTTGATATGGTTCCTTAGGGTCCATAAGCTCCATTTCTTTGTCTCTGCCTCTGGAGCATAGAACCCATTTTAGACGTGTCTTTCTGTCTGACTGGAAATAAAAGATGTGGGCTTTTAGAGAAAGTCCGATCCAGCCTGTGATGAGTTAGTGTGGCTTGGCCAAATGCCACAAAGAGATAATTGTCTTTGTAGCACTAAAGGATTGTCTGCTCAGTCTCACTGATTATGACATAGCTGGAGGAAGGGTGTTGTCAAGATAACATCTTAGTTTCTCCTTTCTTTTCCCTTTTCCCAGATCTGCAAGTATTTCATCTTTTCTGCCTTGCTAAGCTAGAGGTAATGATCTGGACATGCTGGAGGTTTTTTTGTTGTTGGGTTTTTGGTTTTGTTTTCCTCTGTATATATTTCCACTTATTTCCCCAGAGATAATTCTTGGAGACTTTTTCTAACTTCTGTCTAACATATTATTACTTTGATAGCTCTGGTTCTTATTCCCTCTAGACTGTTTCCCTTTTCCTTGTAACCTTTCTTACACAGTAGGATAATGCAGAAGGACCTATTGTAACAGGTCATCAGAAGGTCGGTTCTGACTGTATTTCGCTTTTGGTCAGTGTCTCAGAAACCCTCAAAATAAATAGTAAGAGTTAATTGTGTAGGCAAAAAGGAATTCACCTTGGTTATAAGTGGTTTTGGCATATGAAGACAAAAATCTCAGGACAACCCACATGCTGTGCATTTCTTCTGCCTGTTTGTAAAGTTGCAATGTGGACTAATTACATTTATCTTTCTGTCTTGGTCATGGTTTAACTCAATCTCTTTATTGATGCTGTTTGTAACAGTATCGTATTTTCAGATTTTTTCCATTTTTGTCTGTGTTCTGCTGTTCTTATTATTAGGATTATTAGCAGTAGCAGTAATTCCATGGCCCACTGCTACCAAGTATCCTTCAGAGAATGTTACATTTTCCTTTGGCAAGGCTAGCTCTCTGATTCCAAAGATAATAAATCCACCCTTTAAGAAGTAATGTGTTTTTATGATGCATAAGGAAACAAGCTTGCCTTGAATTTATGAATTTGTTCTCCTATCTTTATGATATTTGATAGTGAATCACAATTTCCTCTGCTTTCTACCCATAATATACAGAATATTCTTCTACCTTTGACTCTAATTTCTTTGTGCTATGTTTCAGATTAATTTTCTTGAGAAGCCTTGGAGAAGGATGAACAAAAAATCCAATAAAGGACAGATAAATTCTATGTGTAGAGGAGATATTCTCATTATCTTCTGAGAATGTCTCAAAAGACTAAAACAAATTATCTAAGAACTGTGAAATGTGACAAAACAAGCATCTCTAGAAATGAATGTTTGTTCCCACTCTTTTTTAACCAGGAGTCTGCTGCAATATCCCTACAAAGAATTATCAACTCTTTAGCCTCCTAAATACCTTACAATTAGGAGTAAAAACTGGCTTTCTCTAAAATGTTGACATTCTTCATCTTTATGAAGAGTATGTGTCATTGGCTTACTAGACACATTCCTTATTTAGACAGTGTTTGTCTTTTTAAGCAGCAAATTTATTGCAAGTCAATACCCTTTCTCTTTTCCATAATGCAGTTTCCCTGCCCTCTGCTCCCCTCCCTTTGGAACAAATGGAAAACGGCTTGTACTTTGGTAAGAAACCCACTATATAAATATTTATTGACTGTTACTTATACAAGAAAATATCCTTTTTTTTTCCCTTTTAATCTTAAAATAAACCTATTTTTTCTGCATCTGCCTCTAGCTTTCTGCTAGGCTGGCTTAATGCATTGATTTATACAGTGGCATGAGCTAGGAAACATATTTTAAAACTGAAATCTTTTATACTGCTGAGTGTAAAAAACATCATTAAAAGAGCACCAAATGTGCAGATTGTGTCAATTTTCCGCACACATTCACTGCAAATAATCCTGCCAGGGACTCAAAAATGGCAGAATGCAGATATGAGTATTTGGGAAAGTTATCTTTCAGCATCCAGCATGGCCATTAATGTGACATTCAAGTATAGTAATTATGTACAGTGCATTATGTTCCTGGCTTTTCTGTGATGATATTCTAAAAGAAACTCAGCCATTTTCACTTTATGTTGTGTTCTCTGTCAGTGTATTTATTGCAGTATTCAGAAGTTACTGTTGAATGCTGCAGTGCGATTTTTATACTGTGGGAACTTTAGACATCCAGTGGTGAGCCACAGCTGTGCCAATTGATGCCTTAAGATTTTTATATATTTGTATATTTTAATGGAGCTGTACAGTTAAGGTAGCAGGGGACAGTTTTTAAACCTGTTTCTCATGATTTGTGCCACATTCTTGAAATTATGCTTAACGTTCTTTTCAAGGAGGAGATTTTAGCAAGGGCATCTTGTTTGGAACACATGCACCTGGAAGATATACTGCAGTTAAAGCAAGATAGAAGGCCCAAAACCCTTGGAGAAGCTCCAAAGGGGTAGACCTGGGGAGGTTCTAGGGGCAGACGATTCTCGGGGGGTGGATGTATCTATTAGATATGATAATTAATTACTGTTATAAATTTCTAAGTACCCTATACTGGGTGTGCGCTTACGTATTTTATTGCAACTGAAACCTCTTGCATTAAAGGACCTGCTCTCTATTTTATCTACACTAATATTGTCCAGAAAGTTCTCTTTTCCTTTTTAGGCAACACAATGAGTGCTAAGAGTATAGAACTTTGGCAGAAAATAACCCCCTCTTGATTTCCAGCTGCTCCTCAGGGGCTGGGTGCAATAGTGCTTAATTTCTGATGATAACCAACTCGGCACTGTAAGTCTGGTTGCATTCAGTAAGATCCCAGAAGCACCGAAAATGTGGGTTATACTCTGAGTCTGGTCTCATTTATGATCACAGTTTCACCAATAATCCAGTTTACCTATTTGACACTATAAATTAGGTCGAGTTCAGTACGAAATTTCATGATCACATATTCACTAACAGTGTAGTTTGTTGAAGCAACAGGTTAGACGGTTAGATTGCCAGTGATGAATGCACTAGATCTGCAAAATATCAGTGCATATCGCTCAGTGCAAGTGTCCCTGGGTGCACTGAGGCAAAAATCTTATCAAAGGGATGTTGTTGTTTTGGGGAGGCGAGAGGACCAAGCCCAGTCAGCTTATCTGCGAGTTGGTCAGTATTCTTGTCCTCTGCCAGGAGGATTTCAAATGTTCTGAGAGAAATGGAGGTAAGAGTGTAGTCAAATATCCTGTTGTTGATGTCAGAAATGGGGTGGGGAGGTACTTTATGGGTAAACAAGAGATTGAGAGTTACAAAGAGAGAGATTACAAAGGATTTGGGTCTTGCCAGGGACAGAAAAGGACTTGATGTTATTATCACTCCCTCTTCCACCTGGCCCATTGCAGTGATAAGGGTCATCCAGCCTCTGCTTGAGAATTTATCACCCCATCAGCACACTGTTGTACCCAGGGAAGCCCCATCACCACAGAGCTCATGGCAATCCCATCACTACATATTTCACGGCTGTAGGTCTCATTGCTGCAGAGAGTCCCTTAACTCTTTTAGAAATCTGCAGACCACTGAAAAATTTAAATTAAACTTAATAAACAAGACTTCAAATATATTCTTTCAGCTCCAGAACTGGGCTTTTAATGTTTTAGATTCTATTCTATGTGACATCTGCAACTGGAATATTTTTTTAAAGTGCTTTTTACATGAGTCTTTTTCTTTCATGTTGGTCTGTCATCCAGCCCTTTATTTCTGGGGTACATGTATTTTGAACAGCAAAGAACTGGTCTTTAAAGCAATGGCCTGAGCATGCTTAGCGTTTTCTTGGAATTGCTGAAGAATTTTATCTCTTGTAAGGTAGTGACTCAGTCTTTTACAACCAGGTTCTTATCATTGCTATGCTTGTGTGGATCTATGCTTGTCTGGGTTCTCTTTCAAATGAACACCAGATTATTAAAGAAAAGCAACACCAAAATATTAAAGAACAAACAAAGAATCCAAACGAGAGAACAGGAGGGAAGAATCGGGTTCTGTGCAGTCAGGTGTGTCAGGTATTGTCTTGCAGTGACTTGCAAGTTAAATACACTGAGAACACAAACTGATTCAGGGACTGCTGGAGGGTGCAAATGAGCCTTGCTGTTTGGTTTGTTTATGTGCTTCTTTTCTAGAAGAGAAATTTAAATGTTGTAAAATACCCTATAAAAAGTATTTAGCAACTGTTTTACTGGTTCCTAACCTGCTGGTTTAATATATATTATAATGATGTAAACTTTTTAATTAGCATTTTGGAACTTTCACTATCGGGAAAACCATGTTTGTTCTTTGAGATTTTAGGGAGTCATCAAAGGGGATACTCACTGCAAAAGAGTCACAACATAAGTGTGTGATCAGTTTAGAGTAGTTACTGAATTTATTATGGATTGAAGAAAACTATTATTTAGTCAATTTCAAAATAAAATAACTGATGTTCCAAAAGAAAAAGATGTCATCCAAGGAACTCACAACTCTTGCATTCATTGGAATGATAATAAGATGTTCTTCCAAGTTGGGTTCATTATATCAGAAATGAATTGAAGCCCATTGCCCCTCTAAAAAAACCCCAAAATCTACCTTTGAGACTTACACGGCCTTTCTTTCTGAGTTTCTTGTGTGCTAAGACATGAACTCCAGGGATATTTTAAAGATAAGTTCTACAAAAATACTGAGCATAACTATAGTAACATTCAAACTTCCACAATCAAGCTGAGTTAGTATTTCTTGTTTAATCCCTAAAACTTCCCCAGGGATGTTTCTATTCAGCCCTAAATCAGTCTTGCATGAGTCTGAAAAAGCCTTGGAGGGAGACATGATTACACAAAATAGGCAAGTCTAGAAAATAATTAAAAAAGGGAGATGTGTATTTGCATTTTATTCTAACTAAAGGGCAAGACATAAAGCAAGACTGGAATATTTTTGGTCATTTAATAATGAATTTTCCTTTCTATTCCATTTGGGCTCATGCAGAGACAAGGTGCTAGCATATAACAGAGGTGTACAGGAAAAAAAGAGACCATTAGACCTCAAATATATTTAGTTGAAAACAAATACCTGAGAAGATATATGATGAGTGGAAACATTTAGCTCTTCAATGTATTGTTGGTCTTTTGAAGCTTTTTTTCCCAAACATATTAAATTCTAGCCCATTAGTTTACAAATCTGTCCTCTTTTTTTTTTTTTTTTTTTCTTGCTTTCATATCTATCTTTGGCTGTGCTGCTATTTCTCACAGTTGGAGTAGTGCAACATGTTTTGTATCTTTTTTTTTTTAAGTCATGAAGAAATGTTTTCTGGCTGTTTCTTAGAGGAGAATAGAGTGGCAGAAGTACTGAGTCTTGGCTTGCTAGGTTTGACTGGGAGGCCACAGAGGGTAAGGGCTACAACACTGTGGAAAACTGACTGCACTGAGGAATAGCAGTTGAGTCCAAAAGACTTTCACAAATCATTTAAGGCACTTTTCATGTATCACACACAGGAGCACAGGGTATAAACAAAAGCATTTCATTGTACTTTGCCAATATGTGTGTCTGGAGGTAACTATTCTTTTGGAAGACCATTACCCATCTGTTGGCAGTTTCATAAACAAATATAAGTAATGACAGAATAATCTGTGTGCTTGTGAATCACTGCTGGAAGTGACACAGGAGGGAGAAAACACGGGGATAAGGGAGAGTGTGCATGGCAAATGCTGTTATCTGGGATGAAATGAGTTGAGCGGGAGGTAAAAAAAGAAAAAAATTCAAGATTGAATAATCCTTGAAACAGTGTACCATCTGCTGCTAAAAGGGATGCACCAGCACCACTGTCTGTGTGTCTGTTGCAGTGGGTATGTGGAAAAGGTGCAGCACCTCAGCCCAAAGTGAGCAGAAAGGGGACACTGAAAAATCAGTGTATGTGAGGGACATAAAGCTGGGTGATGGGTAAGGAGGGGTTGAACTTCAACTAGCAGCAGGACTGGGAGGATGGAGGGGTTAGTGCATGAAAACCACCTGTAGTGACCTGTCCCAGCAAGCAGCTCACACCATGAATCGAGTTCCTGTGGTAGCAGACAAGGATTATTGGGTGTTGGCAATTTTCTGCATAGCAACCCCAGCTCATGTGGCGGCCTCAGGACTCAAGTTCCCTGTCTTTCACTGGCGCAGCAAAAGGCTGACTAGAGCAGACTCCTGAACTCCTTGCCCCGGGGGCATTGACCTTGTCCCTTGCTACCCTGACTTTGTTCAGCCTGTGTTTCTTGACTATGTCCAGCATTTCTGTGGCTCCTCAGTACTCTAGGGTGCTCCTGTGGGAAAAAAAAAGCATCTCTTTTGAACATTTGGATCCAAAGTGGGATGATTCCAACTGGAAACAGTTAAGAGAATGAAAAACATTGGTTGGAAAAGTTTAAAAGGGAAAACAACAAAACCTGCAAAAATAAACAGTTTTGGTATTTGTTAATTCTGTCTGTAAACTATTTGCTTCTTTTTCTGGTACTCACTATAAGTAGGAAGCAATAATAATAATTCTCATTATTTAGAGAAGCAAATGCCTGCAGAATTTACTTTGATATAGAAATGAAACATTATTACAGCTGATAGACCTATAAGACCTGTTTTTCAGTGACTTACTGCAAGTGTAGGGGGTTGGTAGCTTAAATAAGTGTCCCTTGAAAAGCCCAGCTTAGCTTTCCGGAGGTATTTTTTCCCAAAGAATATTAAAAGCATCTTTCTACATTTAGAGACAGTGCTCCTAAGAAGAAAAGCAGTGGCAGAAGAAAGCCTCAGTTGTCCCATGGGCAAAGGCAAAAGAGTAACTGAATGAGTGAAGCTGAGGCCAATCAAAGTAAAAAAATCTAAGAATTCAGGAAAACAAGTTGTGGCTTCACCATCTCTTGATGTCTTTTGCAAGGTTTGGACAGCACCCTGTTTGGATCACAAGAGGCGTGAGGCAAACAGAAGCAAGTAAGGTCAGCCTGGGGGAGAAGGGTGGAAATGCTGCTGTAAGTGCTGGATTGGAACCAGCTGAAACCACCACACACAGCACTGGCGTTTGCAGGACTCTGGCAGATGCCGTAGGGAGCTAAAGAATGTGCTCTTCTCTAAGAAAGTGTGGCTGATGAAAACCAGTAATTAGTCTGATACTCTAATGAAATTGAAGCTCTTTGTTTCCCCTCCCCGCTCTTTGCCCTCCTTGGGCTTTTGTTTCTCTGAAGCTTTGAAAAAGGTGACTTTTTTCTCCTGCATGTGATGTTCTTGCAATTTGTCCTCTCTTTCTCCTTGTTCTGAGTTGACTGTCACTGAAGTCTTTGCCTTTGGTTTCTACAGTGTCCCTACACTCCTGCTGTTTTCCAGTGCTGAGCAATGGTAGAGCCACATCTCTCCAATGGCTGCAGTTTCTGTTGACTTCAGTTCAGTTGTGCAGATGATGAAATGAAGCATGTTGTGATGCCAAGACACTGAAATTTTCCTGTGGGTCTTGAAATTTCTCTATTTGCTGCATCACTGATGTGGATGCAGATTTGTTTTAGACTTGTCCTCAGCATAGGAAAAAAACCCTTTAAATAAACCCAAGTGAAGCATTCAAAAAGTGCAATCACACTGACAGCTTCCATCCTGCCACTAATTAATTCTGGTTTTTTGCTGCAATCCATGTAGAACATGCATCACCCTTGAATAAATGAAGAAATGCATATGGAATGGTGCCTGCTCAAAATTGATACAAGTAGAAGAAAGAAACTGTACCCCAAGGACATCCTTTATGTTTTTAAAAAGCGGTAACTGCTCTGCTGACCATTTTGAAGACGGAGCTGTTCACTTGGCTTATTTAGTGTTACCAGGAAAGAAGTTTCAGAGAGATGTGAACCATATTTTGTGAGCATATGAGAAAGCAGTTGTTAAATTCATTCCAAGATTAAATCATCATGCATTAAGGATACCCTATAGCAGAAGAGAAACATAATTCAGTGTTCTAATTTTTTTCAAATTCCTTTCAAAACGTTTTGTTGTTTCCCTACATTAGGAGTTTATGTTGCACATTTCTGTATTTATTTTAATTTTGAATTAAACCTTTATGAATTGTCAGTTCCAAGAATGGCTAGTAAACATGATTTCAGTGTGTGCTGAGGGAATTTTAGGGAAAAAAAAAAATCACACTAGATGATCTACAGTTGTAGCAAGGGATCTAGAGACGTTTGAAAGAGCTGATGAAGTAAATAATTATTTTTATCTTGTTTATCATAAAGCTTTTGTTCAAAAGGCACACAAGCAACCTCAGCATACTAATGCCTGCTAGCTTTATGGGCTTGATCCTTAAAATGAAGTGGACAAAACTGTGGGAATTATGAAAATTAAGCAAGTATTACAAAATTGAGCCATTTAACATTGTCTAAAATCCATGTACACCATTTTTTATTTTGATTATGCTAAACAAATTTAGAAGTGAATGAAGTAATTTATAGACTGCTACAAGGAAAATATGAGTTCATGCTACCATGATTATGCATTCAGAAGTTACCTGATGAGAACAGTTTACACTCTCAACAGTGGAAAGCAAAGCGCAATTGACTGATGGGCTGCATTTAGAGATATCTGGGAAGTAGTGGTTAATTGCTTTTCCCTGCATGTCAGAAATGAAAATACAAAAGGTAAAGCTCTAAAAAAAGTTAGTGTAGAGATAACATAGCTGCATATACGCTTTTCCAGAACTGATTCACCTTCCTAGCAGTATAAGAGGGCTACAGTGCTCTTGAGACCTGAAGCAGCATGTTTTGAGATAGCTTGAGTGTCTCTGTAGAAAATTGAAATGTAAATCGGGACTGTAAAAATCACTCACCATAAAAATCAAGGTTCAGAAAGACAGTAGCAAAGAGTGATCAGTCTTACTGATTCTCACACTGACGGCTCCTCTTTTATTTGGAGTGTGAGTCTTGGAGTGTAAGTTAAGAATACACCTGAAGAAGAGAGAGTCATCTGGGGGAAGAGGAGGAGAGCGTTGCTTTCTCTCTGAGTAGAAAATAACCGTTTGAACAGGTTTCAGAATGGGCATAGACAGGGACAAAGAGGCGACGTGTGTGGAGTTAGGAGTATGTGGCTCTGTCGGGGACTGAGGGAGTGATGGGGAGAACAGGGAACACATAGATAAGCACGAGAGAGGCGACAGAAAGAGAAACACTGTGGGAATTGACAGGGGCTCTCCTAAGCTTGCTGAAAGTCTCATAGATATTGAGCCACCTGGGTGAAACTATTAACGCCATGGAGTGTCCCTCCAGTCACCCATAACTTTGTAAGTTTACAGACAGTGGTCTCAGTATTCAAAATAAATCCATACAGAAAAAAAAAAAAAAAAAAAAAAAAAAAAAAAAAAAAACCCCCAAACACCCCAAACACCAAGTTCCTGTTCCAGCATACCAAGTGTTCATTTACATTTATGCCACCTGTAGCATGACATTTTCCAGAGCCACTCTTGATGTTCCTGTGTGATATTTCTCCTCTTTCCACATTTCTCAAGAAAAGGAACATGATAGTTTCTAGTTGTTATTATTCATCATGTTTAGTTTCATTGGGAAAAAAAAACCAAACCCTCACCAAATAATTTCCTTTTCAGTTAGACTCAATATTTGACTTCTGGTGTACACTTAGACTATTAAGAGCGAGACATTGGTCTGGAGTCTTGTGTTTGGACAGCGTCCCAAAAATCCAGTAACAGGGGAATTTCTGTCATTTTCTTTTGGAATGAGCTGATCTATGGGTCTGGGGACAAAAGACAAATATTTCAAACTATTTTTTTAGAAGCCTGAGCCTTGTGAGTATCTAAAAATGTCCATGTATTCTACTATAATGGAAAGAGGAAGTAGAACCCTGTTTTAGCTAACCAGAGAGGAGAAATATCTTGTTTCACATTAGAAACTTAATATTTCAGTCTCTTTCTTTTCAGACCTCAGTATTTTTTCTCATCAATGTCATTACTGCCTCTCTCCAAGACTGCTATTGCCTTTTGTGCCATAGCCACGGCGTAGGACTAGATACCCTTTGCTGATATTTTTGACTAATTTTTTTTTCACACATGTTCTTGTAGTCCATGTGTTTGGAAATGTGTGCTGCCCAATTTACCTTCCAGGTACGGTACAGTATCTCCATTTTTTTGTGGAAATATTAAGAAAAGGAGTACAGAAGGCCTTGGATAGCTGTTGGAATGTATTTTAACTTGTTTTAACCAGTTTGAACTTTTTTCCTGTTTGGATCTGTTTTGATCCAATTTGAACCTAACTTCTGAGCAGAAGAGCATCAACTTTTTAATCTGTTATAGGGGGTTAATGTTCTGCACTTCATTCTATTTCTTATGCATGCTGCTAATCTGACCTAGTATGGTGATCCAGTTGGTTCCTCAGATGCTATCAAAATACAGTATGTGTATATATATATATATACACACACACACACGAGAGGAACAGATCAAGAAAATGTTATATCCATTTTAGACTTAGTTATTCCTGAAAACCATCCATATTTAACTGGCATTTAAACCAGTTTTGGAATGAAGTACTTTTTATCATAAAAATGAAGTTAGTTACTCTTGGACACCATGACATTAGAACACTCCGAGCTCAAAATTTTCTAGTTCATCTCTCCACAAGGCACAAAAAGCCAACACCTAATTCACTCATGGCAAGTGTTTAATTTTGTACTTTTTTCTTTCCTCTGAGATGAGTAATGGGATGATTAGGTAGATCTTACCTGCTTCCAAATATTCCAAAATATATCTTGCCCTTTGGAATTATTTTTGATATCAATCCTTTAATGACGTTTACTACTATATATTGCTAAAGGTGAAGCTGTTGCCTGAGTATTTGACATGTATGTCAAGTATCTTCTAGAACACTGATTATCATCCTATCTGTTTTTTGGCACCACTATGTAAAAATGATATTAAGCTATCAGAGAGTGTCCAAAGGAGTGAACGAAGATGGTGAAGGGCCTTGAGGGGAATTCTATGAAGGGCAGCTGAGAGCACTTGGTCTGTTCAGCTGGAGAGGGGGAGACTGAGGGGAGACCTCACTGCAGTTACAGCTTCCTTGTGAGGGGGGGCGCTGATGTCTTCACTGTGGTGACCAGCAACAGGACCCGAGGGAATGGCCTCAAGCTGTGTCAGGAGAGGTTTAGGTTGGATATTATTAGAAAAAGGTTCTTCCCTCAGAGGTTGGTTGGGCACTGGAACAGGCTCCCCAGGGAAGTGGTCACAGCACCAAGAAATGTTTGGACAACACTCTCAGGCCCATGGTGTTGTGCATGGGGATGGCCCTGCGCAGGGTGAACAGTCAGACTCAATGACCCCTGTAGGTCCCTTCCAACTCAGGATATCCTATGATACCATGATCTAGTGAGGCCATTCCTCAGGGTGCCCTCCAGACAGCCCATAAAGGTGGCTGAAGGCTTTTGCTCAGTTGGGAAAAGTGGGCTTCTGAATATTCCGCTCAAGGAGAAGGTGAGATAAATCTCTGCCACTCTGACTCCTCCCTTCAGCTGTGGTGCACACTGCCCTCCTGCAACCTCTGCTCATCGTAGATACCCCCAAGGACCAGGACAGCCAGGTGTGGTGAGAGCCGCTCTGAGGCTGCCGGCAGTCTGGGATGAGCCTGGAGCTGAGATCTGAGCCACACGCATGCATTGAGCTGCAGAGAAGAGCAACAAGGCTGGTGAAGGGACTGGAACACAAGTCCTATGGGGAGAGGCTGAGGGAGCTGGGGTTGTTTAGTCTGGAGAAGAGGAGGCTTAGAGGTGACCTCATCACTCTCTATAACTACCTGAAGGGAGGTTGTAGCCAGGTGGGGGTTGGTCTCTTCTCCCAGGCACTCAGCAATAGGACAAGGGGGCACGGGCTTAAGCTCTGCCAGGGGAAATTTAAGTTGGATATTAGAAAAAAATTCTTTACAGAGAGAGTAATCAGGCATTGGAATGGTCTGCCCAGAGAGGTGGTAGATTCACCGTCCCTGGAGGTTTTTAAACTGAGATTGGACATGGCACTGAGTGCCATGATCTCGTAAATTGACTGGAGTTGGACCAAGGGTTGGACTTGATGATCTCTGAGGTCTTTTCCAACCCAATCAATTCTATTATTCTATGATTCTATGACTTCACATCTCCTGTATCTCTGTTTATGGGGGACTGTACCACAGCAGGAGAACCCTTCTGATTCAGTGGGCAAATAAGTAACATCCTTCTCATGTCAGCTTGTAGCTGCTAAGATTTGTTCATGTTGAACAGCTTTCCTGCTAGGTCAATGAATCTATTCCATGTAGCAGTATATATATATATATATATATATATATCACACCCAC
>VWZG01010838.1:708951-737346 GCA_013396735.1 Grallaria varia
CCCCCCAGTTATTTCACTACTGCACCTGCAAGTTTTTTAGATGTCTGCTGGATGCAGCTGCAATGTTTTGTTCATGTCAGATATGCTCTCTTAAGGGAAAAGCGCTCTCTCTTTTTTACTTTTTTTTGCTTTTGCCTTATGCAAAAATAACAGAATTCTAAGTAAACATACTCTGTTTGCTTTTTGCATGTGGAAAATACTGTTCCTATTTTTTCCTAGAAATGTGGAATGGTTTGGGTTGGAAGAGACCTTAAAGAGCATCTTGTTTCAACCTCCCATAAGTAGGGACACCATCCATGCTGGCCTTGTACACTGCCAAAGTTGCGGCACCCACGGCTTCTCTGGGCAACNATGTGACATATATATAAAATATATAAAAGACATAATAATAATGTAAGTTAGTAATATATAACCTCAACTGAGATTTTGTACTTCATCATTTATTTTGCCTACAATAGTAAGTCCATGTCAGCCCGTGCATGGAGTTCATGGAAATCCAGTTGTGATGTGCTGACTCTATACTTATTCCCCCAAATGACTTCATACTGAAAACAAAAAAGCAGTAATTTTCAAGAACAGGAAACCTTTGGTAAATGTTTTTCCCCTCTGGAGTAGTGAGTCTCAATCGGTTAATCAATCAGATAATTTTCTTTTTCATACTGATTACACAGTGTTTTGGCTCTTGAGCAGAGAAGGATGCTAGCAACCATTCATTTAGATAATGCAATTATTTTCCCAAAATACCTGGTGCCTCTGGAAGTTTCCTTCTCCATGCTATTCCTTCTGCTACTCTCATGTTAATTTTCAGTACAACAGAATAGGAATGTGGCTGAGGTTCATGGTTCATGTTGTAAATGATTCTGCTTGTCAGGAGAGTGACCTAAAGAAGAAATTTGTAAGTGACAGGAGCTTGTCAGTAAGCAATCTCCAGGCAGTTATCACTTTATCACAATGATGAGGAAAATGCACGGTTAGAAGAAAGGTCATTTGTTCTATCTACCCTTGATGTCACTGAACTTTAAAGTAATTATAGTCAACCTTCCATTAGAAAACAAAAATGGCATCAATAAGTATGGGAATTTTTTTCCAAGTTGCTTGGTGTCTGCGAGCTGGGATGCCAAAATTCTGATTACATCCTTGCAACAGCCCTGACAATGGAATGTGTTTTTCCCCCCTGCTTAATATAAGAAAACCAGCGGGAGGTCTTACTTTCAAAGGCATTTGATAAAGGAGCCCGCTCACAGAGCTGAGAGGAAATCAATGGAACTTTTTCATTTCATGGGGCTCTACGATGCTTAAGTCCCATTGTATAATTCATTGCTTTTATGTCATTTTTCTGACAGGGTTCTCTCTTCTGGTTCACTCTGCCTTTTGTCTCATGCTCACATTTATATTTGGCAAGTTTGCTTGTAATTTTGGGCTGTGAAATCTAGGATATGGCAAAGCACTCTGCTGGTGCACTCTAATGAGATTTTTTTTCTAAGTAGAACCTATCAGTGACAGCTGAATAACACTGCTGTCACTAAATGAGCTCAAGAAAGAAATATTCTGTGGTCCTAATACTTATTCTCCCATGCCTCCCTTCAAACTTGAAAATATGCATTAAAAAGGAAATAATCCCTGTTGCCCATTTGAAATTCCTGGCCTAAGATCGGAAAAAGCTGTTGTATTTACCTTTCTCTCTTCTCCCTGGGAGCAATGCTAATAATGTAACTTGGAGGTTGCAAGGCACAGCTGAGCCAGTATGAGCAGGCAGATTCCCCTTGGGCTGCTGATGGATGTTGGAGTTTGTACGGGGCGGGTTGTGAGCCACAAGCGGTGACTCGATGGAGCTGGTGCAGGCACAGCTCCAGGAGCTGCTCTGTTTGTTGGGCTGGCAGTTTGGAGGCTGATTCATGTCCTGGCTGTGTAGTACAGGTGCACACTGTGTCAGTTCTTGTGTGCCTTCTCAGCACATGCTTATGAAAGGAGGGCTCTGAACTGTGTGCCTGTTTTTCCTAATCAGGGAAGTCTGCTGGAAAATCGTGAGCGGGCAAGGCTGGAACTTAATGCAGGTGACACGCAACTGGATACAGCTTTGAGTTGTGAGCAAAAAAAATGTTAAAAACTAGTATAGGTTTGCTTCTTTAATTACTGAGGTCTTATTTTCATACTCGAAGGCGGAACATCTTTTGGCCGGGGGCTGATCCAGCATTCAAGATCAAGGCTTGCCTTGGCTGTTCATCACATCCTCTTGGATGCCCTGTTCTCCAAATTAGGAAGTCTGTACTTTTCCTGGTCCTGCAAAACTGCGCTCCTTAAGAGTATTTTCAGGAGAGGAGACCTCCTGCTGCTCTTTGCCTGTCAGTAATTCCGGTCCTCACACAGTATCTTCCCATGCAGCCTTTGATGTGTGGATTTTGGACAATCCCACAGCCTGCTGTTGCAGAAACCTCCTTCCTGGACAGGGTCTTCTCCCCAGCCATTTCCATCCAACCCCCCAAGGCATGTGCTCTCCACTGGCAAGAGTTTCCTTCCTCTGTTTTTTGTGTGTTGTGTGAGGTGCGGCAGAAGAAGGGCCTCCTGATACACATCTTAGATTTTACACAGTGCCACACTTTTTAACCCCTGTGTCTGTCTCTTACTAGTGGCTCTAGCACTGAAATTTCTGAATTTTTTCCTATCTGTCCTTGTTATGAATTGTTAGCCTTGGATGTACCAGAAGGAGAACAGAAACAACTTTCGCAGAATATGAATCCTTTACTTTCAGTCAGAAGAAAATGAAGTGATGGAAAAAAGTAATAAAGTTGCATTTTCTTTTCTTTTGCGCTGAAAAAATCTCGTGTCTAACGCTGTTGGACACACAGGAAAACCTCCAAGCTTGTTTGGAACTGTCTGTGCTGACAGAGAAGGAACAACTGTGGGGAGATAATGCTACAATCTCTAAGGTCTGTAGGACCTCAGTGACTGCTAAGCTTTCATTTCAGTCAGGTTTCTTTCTGGTTTAAAGAAGAAAAAGAAAAGATAAAAAAAGCTGGAATGTTCATATAGAGAAGAATTTACAATTAGGAGATCACCACAGAGAGAAAATACAGAAAACCAGTTGAAAACTCGTAGAATCATAGAATGATTTGGGGTTGCAAGGGACCTTCAGGATCATCTAGTTCCAAACCCCTGCCGTGGACAGGGACTTCAAATGACCTCTTTTTAGCTTTGATTTACCACAAGAATGTTTTGTTTATTTTAAAGGAATGTGATAAGGTGGAGAAAGGTTAAGGAAGAGCATCTAGAGAAAGATATTGAAAAATCTTCATTACCATTTTTCTGTTTATACCGTGCAGGTGGTTTATGTTGCTGTACTTTTTCTCCCCTTGGATGCTATTATTTCCCTTTCCTGATAGTCTGAAGGGAAATAAAAAAAAAAAAAAAG
Organism: Grallaria varia; assembly: GCA_013396735.1. Classification (NCBI taxonomy): domain Eukaryota; kingdom Metazoa; phylum Chordata; class Aves; order Passeriformes; family Formicariidae; genus Grallaria; species Grallaria varia. The sequence continues at coordinate 712,361 of VWZG01010838.1, forward strand.
AAATCTTGGGGTCGGTTTATTGATCTAGAGCTGCCAGATTCTCCTGATGTGCCACTCTAACAGTTAATTGAAAGGCTTCTGTTGTGTAATCAAAAGTATGCTTTTGGGAAGCTGTTTTGCTTCTCAACTTTTTGATCTGAAATAACTAAGTGCGCTGTTGTAGGAAGCTGACTATGGAGATGTATGTCCCTAATTTCCTCCTTTCACTAGCCCCAACCGTGCCCAGCCTTTTAAACTCCTTTTAACAAACAGTCATTAAAAGCAAAGTAATTGGCGCTGGATGCTTCTATTCCTCAAAACCTCATTAGATCTTGAAACATGCTTTCTGCTCAAAATTCTGCTTTCCATCTTCAGTGAAGACATAGACATTGTTATTTAACTCTTCAGGAAACAAGAAGAGATTTTTAAGCCTCTGTATCCCATTCTTGTTTGCAACTGTTTTCTCAAGCCTGTGTGAGAAATACTGTGATTGAAGGCTACATTAAGCTAAAAAGATATTTCTTTTCCAAACCAGGCTGTCTCTTTCTTCTGACTGCAAGTACCTCAGCATTGTCACAACTTTATTCAAGTGAATTCAACCAATACACATCTCACAGAAATGAGATCTTTAATGCTCTTAAAATTATTTCCCATCTTAAAGTATATTTTTCTAATTTTGCCTACATATACATGGTAAAAAGTGTGCTATTGATTTATTGTTTTAAAAAATGTGATGGTCCAACTTCAGCAGTGGGGAAGCAGCTCCATCAGTCTATTTCTGGAAGTATGAAGTCAGGCAGAGCAAGTGTCTGATCCTAAGACATTTTTGTCAGTATTGGGCCTTATCACAAGTATTGGTTCTTCTTTCCTGTGACAGACAATTAGTGTTCTGTCAGTGCACACTTTTTACAATTAAATTTCTATTATACATGTTGTTGCAGTGTTTAGCTGTGCTAGTCTGAGATTTGGGTCTTTGTAAGAGTTTGTTTTCCAGATGTGAGTTTTGATTAGTAAAATCTAATGGGATTAGCAACTTCAGAATGGCAAACTGGAGTTTAATATTTTAAGTCTCCTTTAGATTTTGAGCCTGCGTCCACCCCTTTCCAGATGTCTCTGCATGACTGCAGGACATGGGAACCTTGATTTTAAGGTGTCCATGGCAAGACTGCAATGCCATCCTTACTCTGAGAAGAGCTGAAGTGGGGCAAAAGAGGACTGGAGTTTTTCAATGTCACATAGCATAAAAATTCCTACTTAGACTGACTGTGAGGAGTCCTACTGCTTTCTTCAGGACTTCTGCAAGGTAAACACTGAAAATATTCTCTTTTAACTTCTGAAAATCCCATATAATAGAACCAGATGAATGCATAAGGATTTTATCTAGCCAGGTCCATGCCATCAGTTTTGTGCTCTGTAATGAAATTAGTTTTAAAATGAGATAAAAAAATTATAATTCAAGTTCTCTTTTTGCATTATTTTTATTTGTGCTTTTGTTTCCTATTTCAAACTTTCTTGAACAGCAGTAGTAGGTGAAAATGATGCTTTTCAAAATATAAATAAGATTCTCCAACCCTTGTGATTTCAGATGCCAAGCCTTAAGAAACAAGAGAACAAGTTTCTTAAGATTCATGATAAAATGGTGAAAGTTGGGATTGCTGTGACTAGAAAGTTTAACTGTAAGCATTCAATCTCAGCAAAAGATAAGATTTTTCTCTCCAGAGAATGCAACTTTCAAATGAAACTGGAACTCCCTTTAAATTTAATGTTGGGGTTACTGTTTAAAGTGAATTATGGACTCTATGAAGACCTTCTGCAAAAATCAGCAAACTGTTTTAGCTCTAGTCCTCCAAACCAGTGGAGCTGTCAGAATTTTCTATAAAAAGTTAGTAGACGATAGTAAATACTTTAGTAAGGAATATAAAAATAGATGGGGAAAAAAAAGTATTTTCTAGTAGAGTCAAATAGATTACTGCAGTTTTGGGCACAGGTTCAGAAACAATCAAAAAAGCCCATGAATGATTCAGCCATAACATTTGTTAATGTGTCATCCAAAAGTCCCTCCATAGACTCTTTTTTTGAAAGGTCAAATTTTGCTAAAAACGGGAATGTTCTAGATAAGATGGTCCCAGGAGGTCAAATCCATCACTGACAACTGAGCTGCGTGAGACAAGATAGACAGTGGGCAGAAGAACCAGCTGGCCCTCACCTGTGGAGACACAGCAAGACCTGCTGGAATGAGAACTGGGGCAAACACTGTCTTTCTCTTTTCAGTCATTCTCCCCTCTCTTAGAGAGTGTTCTGGATTTGCCCATGACTCAGGGTATGACATCAGATATGACACAGAACACAACTGTCCCTCACTGAATGGCAATAGTATGTCTTGACCTTAGGGAGGTGTTTTGAAGGTAGATTTGTTTTCCAGTAATTTGACTGTCTGAAGTAATTTGACTATATAAATGCTAAAGGTGCTGATCTGGAGCTGTTTCCACCCTCACATGTAATTTCTGGTGTATAAAACAGACTGCCTTCTTCAGCTGGAAATTTCTCTGGGAAATTTCCTGTGAGAAGCAAAGAGTTCAGTCTCTGCAGGTGGGATCCCACTGAATCCTGGTGTGCTCAGTCATGGTTTTCTGAACAGTATGTTCTTGCATGTGTGCTCCTGTTCTGCCAGACAGAGCAAGGTAAGGACAGAACACCAACGTACAAGCGGAAGAGAGACTCCACTGCCTTATTTCTTGGCATTTTAAAAGAAAAATACTTGCCATCTGCTTGGGTGGAAAGGTGTAAGTGGGCTTAATTTATGAAGCTGACAGATGAAGAGAACAGAAAGAGTCTTGTTCAAAGCGGTATGATCAAAAGAGTAAAGCAGATAGCAGCTTTACAATGTCAACTACATTTATGTAGTTACAAAAGGTGGACTAAATTACATAAACACTATTTTTAAAATGCATGCTTTTTAGAAAAACACAAACATTTAGTTAAAAAACCAAACATGGACAAACCTAATACTGAAAAGCTAATGAATCCTTGTTTCAAGAGGCTGTTTGCTTTAAGAAGTCATGCTCTTGTCTTAACTGCATCTCCCAGGGAGAGAAATGCCCGAGAGCTCCTGAGATATACCTGCCTTCATTTTTCGTGATTGGAGAGCGGTCACCAGCACTGGAAGCATATTCTGACTAAAGTGGACAATTTTTGGAGAGGAATAGAAGTTTGAAAAAAAAAGTACAATATCAACACTTCCTGCAGAAAACTTTTCACTTTTCTTTCTTTCATATTCCCTCTGGAGGAATGAGACTTTACTTACCCCTTGCAGTGTATATTCATGGTGAGGTCTTATAGCTTATCACAGTCATCCTTTCATTCTTTCATTCAGTTTTAATTACTTATTTCTCCTGTCGTGTGTCTGTTGGACCAATGTATTTGTATATTGGTATGTCAAAGATATTGGAAGTTACACTTGCCCATCAAATCTGAAAATCCTGTGTTTTTCTCAGAGGACTTCTAAACAAGAGAATGGCTCCATCAGGCATGGAGATCTGAAAGGCTACTCTATCTATTTCTTTATACAGAGATAATGTTACACTGTCACTAAACTGTTTAAAAGGAGCTGCCTGAGTTGAAGAACAGATGTTTGATTCAACATATTTACATTTACAAAATCTGGGTGGCCTGGAACCTCTGTGTTTACACCATAAGGAATTGACTTTTCAAATATTTTGAAAATTAATCAAACGAATGCAAATCTGTGATATTTCCTATCAAAACTAAAATTGAATCAATTCTTAACCTGTTTAGTTCTCAGTCTTCTTTCTCTTCCAGTGCTTGTTAGGCTATTAATATTCACATACCCGCAGACTCTTCGAGTGACAGTCATGAATACTGGAAACTTGTAAGAGAATTCTCATATGTTTCTTAGAAACTCACACAATGTAGTACTGACACTTGCCTTTTCTCCAAGGTTATGGACTTTCTAGTACAGCAAAAGTTTCCTTGCACAGAGCCAGGATTTATTTTGGAATGTGAGGGATAGTGCTCAGCGTAGAAATTTTGGACACAGTCTGTGTCTTGATGCATGACTGGCTCTGCCCCAGAGATCTGAGTGTCAACAGCACCTCCCAGTGTTGAAAACGTACTGCTTTAAACATTCATAATCCATTTCCTGAGATACTGTTTAAATATGGCATTTTCTATGCAATATATAATTAAAATAATTCTGTGCTTTATGGAAGGGTCCAATTTTGTGGATTATTGGCGAAAACACTTCAGCGTTGTTAGTGAAAACGTTGAAGTAAAAAACAAATAGTATTTTTGTCAAGAAATGTTGCTGCATACTTTTCAAGCAATGTATTCATCAATTCTCCCTGCTCCTTGATACCCAGCCTGCTTTGCTTCAGCTGGTTTGAATACCATTGTATGTGCACGGTTTGTTACATGCCAGTCCAGGTTACATTTAGTACTCAGAAATATTTCAAATTGCTTTGTAAAAAGTTTGAAAAAAACACCAACACTGGTTTTACTTTGAGCATGAAAGTATGTGCCTTTACTGAAAATAGTACAAATTAATTCTGTTAACAGCAAAGACTCACGGGAATATGCCAACAATTTTCCTGTGTGTAATTCTGCCAGAATGTCCTGCTCACTAAATGCAGTACATTTCATGTGGCAATTAAAAACCTGTGGTTTCGGTGTTTTCTTTTCTTTTTTTTTTTTTTTTTTTTTTTCTTTTTNTTGTTCTGTATAGAAAATATTTATTTTAGATTTTTGCTTGGTTTTTTTTTGATTGTTATTGTTGAGATACTTTCGGAAAACAAAATATTTTGATCTGCTTAGACTATTTTTTCACCTGTATCTTTCTCCACCCACCCATGCTGTTAGACATAATTCTTCAAGGCAAACACGTATGGAAGAAGTGATTAGTACATACCAAGGTCAAATTATGCCCAATTTACCTAACAGTAATGAGGTCTGTGGACAAAGATTGGAAGCAGATGTTGTCTGTTTTGATACTCTGCTCACCATGGCATGTTTTAGCTGGATTGGGATGTGACAGGCTACATGAGTAGACTGCTGGAGAGGCGAGACTTTGATTGGACTGTTGGCCTTAAAGGCAGTACTGAAGGGATCACACCCTACCTTGAAACTGGCTGTGAGTGGAGATCCTGAAAGATCTGCCCCGGACCTGTCCTATTTAATGGTTTTGCCAATGGCCTGGAAGACGCAGCATGTGCCCTTGTCTAGTTTGTGGAGCACAGCAACTTCTAGTGTGTTATCCAACTCCTCAAAAACCAGAGTGACCATTTAAAGTGAGCCTCCCACACTGCAGGAATGAGCCAGTAGGAACTTCCACAAGAGAAAACACAAGGTCTTATATCAGAGAATGGATAACCCTCTGCAGTGCCACCGACTGGAGACTGACTGGCTGAGGAGCAGCTCTGTCAACAAGGACCTGGGGGAGAGGATTATTCCCCTTCGCTTGACAGTCATTAGACTGTCTTGATAGACATTTTTAAACTGATGTGACTTCAGCGGGGGACCAACAAGGTGGTCAGGGACTGGAATGCTTGTCCTTTGAGAGGGCACTGAGGCTCCAGAGTTTGTTCAGCTTGGAGAAGAGACAGATGAGTCATCAGGGAAGTCATCGAAAGGACAGAGCCAGGTTTTTTTGCAGCCATGTGTGGACAGACAGGAAGAAGACAATGAGAATAAACTTAGAGAGGGGAGGTTTAGAATACATATAGGGAAAAACATTTCTCCATAAGGATAGCCAAGCAATGGAGCAGGTTGGCCAGTGTGGTTTTGCAGACTCATTTCTGGAAAATTTTAAGACCCTGTTGGAGAAAGCCCTGAGCAACCTGGTCTGATTCCAGGTCTGACCTGCTTTGGACAGAAGGTTTGACTGGTAACCTGAGTGACTTTTATTTTTTTCTTGCTTGTGTGAGACTCAGTATTTTCCAATATTTTGTGCAAGGCGGCCAGAAATAGCTGTTAAAGAGTAAGAACTTGCAGAGAAATTTATTCTTGTGCAAAAAGAGGTGGTTTGTATCTGGTATTTAAAAAGAGAGTCCATACCTTCTCCTCACCCTTGCCCTTGAATAGCACAGGTAGCAGAAACCTTGAATTAATTTTCATCCCAGTTGTGCCATTCTATCTAAATTTCTTTCATCCATCAATGCTGGGGACTAAGCAGGGAAAATGGGGTGTTATGGAAGAAGGGGCAGATCTGGGTACTCCTATGAAGGCAACAATATCAAGATAGTCCTTCACATTAAAGAATGATATGTTACATCCAGATTATCTTCCAGACAATTTCACTCTGATTTTCTCTATAGAAAAATGACAGAATTTGACAGTGCTGAAAGAAGCAGCAAACTGACACAGTCAAAATTAGAATAATCCCTACCATGGCATATTTGTCTGCAACCAGCAGCAGCTGGTGAGGGGTAGGGAGCAAATGAAGAAATGTTGAAATAAAAGACTGAGGCAGAGTAGACCACAAAACTTATATCTAGTTCTGCCATAGAGAAGCATCAGGAGGCAAGGAGATGGGGAAGGGGGTGAATTACATGACAGAAAAGAGAGAGGAGAGCCTATCCAAGAATCAAAATAGAAGTACCAAAAGTACCTGACTATCCTGTCTCCAAAAAGTACTGTGCATGTTTATCGAGGCTCGAATCTGATCAATGTGATTGAAACTTAGGTATCTAAACACATAAAGGCAGATATGTTGAAAGCAGCGGAAACTAAGCTCCCACCTGATTATCCATCCTAAAATTCTTATCAAGCATTCTTTTGCAACGCTGATCACTTAAATAACTGAAAAAGCTGAGTTTAAACCATTTTTGGAAACAAGCTCTGGCTTAAAAATTGGTTAGAGCTTTTGAAAGATTTATCCATAAGTTGTTTCTTTCTTTGTCAGCTGATGCATAACCACCTTACTTGGCTTTGTAAGAGTTGCCCACTTGTGTTAATATTAGTGGCAGTTCTATTGCTAGAAATGTCTTCTTTATGGCACGCCATTCTGAGCGGCCAGCTTTTCTGAAAAATGTCCCTTTGTATTACTTGTTTGTCATTAGCTGTGTGTTAGTTTAAGAATACTTCTTTTTCATGTAGCTATGTATTGTCTCTCCATAACTGTGACAGATCTGTCTTTTGTCTGAAGACAGGTTCAGGTTTCTTAATTCTCTTTTGGGTGACTTTGATCATAACATCGTGCTTTTCTCTCCTCTTCTGGGACATTTATATTATTTAACTGTGCAGTTAGATTGCAAGTCTCCATCTGTAAAATGTTTCTTTTCCTCCCATGGAACTTGGCTTGGATTCCAGTTCTAAATTTAAATGGAACTCCATTTTCCTTGTCTAATAACCATTGAGTAATTAGGCTTTTACATAGAAAAAGAATTATCTAAAGAAATGTGTTCCTGTAAAGGGCATTTTTAGCACACTTAGATATATGCCTCCTCTTCCAGGTTACCTGTAATGTGCAGAAATAAATCTTAAAGAGACAGCTATATTTATACATTTCAATTCCCTGTAATTTGTAATACTGTCTTCCATTATTTGTGCATCTTATCTCTTTCATATTACTGGAAAATGTTCTTACTTCTTAAAGAGATATTCGTTTGTAACGGAGTGACACATTTAAAGATTCACCTAATAATATCTGTATGCAACTGCATAGCTCGTGGGGCCTTGTGGGTTTTTTTCCACAGTGTTCTACCGCAAATGGTACCTGGATGGAGGCACAACTCTTTGTTAATAATTATTTCCATTGTCTTATTCGGATTATTTTCTGGCTTACTTCTGTTCATGGCCAAATTTGTGGGATGATATTTGGAATGAGTTGGGGATAAAGTTCTAATATGTTGCTGTATAATGCTGTATATCTTAATGTGCTTTTCAGACTATGGACCTAATAATTTTTAATACTGCCAGTGCTTATTCCACCATTGGATGTCTGTGGACTATGGAAATTCTCGATGAGGTCCGTTATTGGAGACATGTGATGGTGCCTATGGTTCAGAAAAGTCTATGAACACTTCATGGTGTTTGGGTGTCCCTTGCCTGCATTGCATAGCACAGAACCCCACAGTGAAACATTTTGGTGCCTGTTCTGTTCTCTAACCACTCTCCTCAGCTGGTGCTAACCTGCAGTGCCTCATTTCCCGTATCAGTGCCAGCAGTTAGCAAGGTTCTGGCATCTTTGGCCGCATCTAGTGTTTCCCTCAGGCTGGGTCCAGCTCACATCCTGCTCTCAGGAGTGGACGAGAAGACTCACTTTGGCGTTTCAGAACATGCTCAGCTGAAACATACAGGTTTTTATTCATGCTGGGCTGTGTTTAATCTAAGCAAACTCAGGAAAATCAGCGAAGTCCTACTACTGTGAAATGTTCGACCTAGCTTTGACCATTTCACATGAGAAAGCTCAGGAAGCACTCACACTGGCAGCTCAGCAGAGAAAGAAAAAAAAAAACGAGAGAAGAAGCTCTTCCTGGAAGAGAAGAAGTGATGATCATGTGGAGGAAACAATTTCATCCATAAGCCAATGCAAACAAGGAATGTTCATGTATAGATGGTCACATCATAATGTTTATTAGGCAACTGACCATAGCCTTAAAACACATTGTTTTATCGGGCGTGGGACTAGAGGAGCATGGCTTCCTGCTTTCCTGTGATTTGTGTCCTGCTCCACTTCCCAGGCCATAGAAATCCCAGTTTCCATTTGTCTGGCCACAGTGGCTGACCCAGTGGCACTGGCCAGCTGGCTTGTGAGTGATGATTTAGCACCTGAATGTAAGAGGTGGAAAGTAGCTTCCTTCTTTTGGAAGCTCCCTCTCTGCTATGGAATTATAATCTTTGGAGAGACCTGAGATCCTTGAGCCCTCTGTCCCTGTGGCAATTTGAAAATTGATCAGCAGCTTCAAAGGCCTCTGGGAGATAAAGGTCTGAGGACCAAAAACTATGTAATTGTCTGTGCTCCATTTCCTTGGGAAGTCAAGATAGCAAGTATTTTTGAAATTTATTTTTCATTAAACTATCTCGCAAGCAAAAGATTAGATGCAGCAGCAAGAGAATTGTATGATATACAGCGTAAATTTTCAGAATATGGGAACAAATCAAGGCAAATGTCACACAAACTGATAGTGGAGTCCTCTTGGGCTAAGGCAGTTCAAGACCATATGTCATAAAAATCTTCACAAGACCATTAGCTATAAACAGCTCTCTATTTGTAACCACCCTGCTGCTGGTTTCCATGTAATTTTTTCATGAAAATCTGAATGCTTTTTCTCTCAAATATTGACAAGGGTTTAAAAAGAGGTTTAAAAAAGGTTATCAGTGAACGAGTTCTTTGTAGTCTGTAATTCCCAAGGCAGCTGTGAATTTGGAAAAGCAAACAGGACTTGCAGAATGTATCTTGAAGATAAAAACCCAGACAAAAGCTCCTTTTCTGCAGATACATGTTTGATGGGTGTGAACCATAGAAAAACTCACTAGTGGCTAAATTATTCTGCTTTCCTTGTAACAGAACAAAAAATGAGCTCTGAGCAGTTTTATCAACCCAAAAATTTAGAATGTGTGGATCACCAGTAGAGGGCATTAGCATTCCAAGAAGAAAGGAGTATTGCAGTAGTCATAAATTATTTTACGTATTTACTTTAGTATTAAAGTTGTAAAAGCTATAAACTGTCTGCTTTTGCTTCCTCCGTACATCAGAGTACTTGCCTGTTTTTAACCCCAAATGTGTAGGTTCATTTAGCTGTTTTCATTTAAGTGGCAATAAGTAAAACCTCTGAAAATTTTCATATCCCTCATCTGGAGGGTAGTTTGCAGCCCATTCAGTATTCAAATGGAGCACTATTGCCTCTTTCTGACAAACATGGAGTAATTAGTCTTTTCCATAGAGAAGTGATTACCTAAAAAATTACCTTCTGCAAAAGGCTGCACTAAAATGAAGTAAAAAGCAGATTTAGCACAAACGATGGCCAAGCAATAAGGTGCAGGAACAAAAGAGAAGCTTTGCATAGCCAATCTTTTTCAGTAGCTTTTGAAATAAGGAAAATGCTTGCTTGTGGTTTACTCCAAATGTAATTATAAGTCCGACACTGTGTGTACATTCTTAAACACAGAACATGATGGGCTGCTGGTCACATTGGCCACTAATTCCCTTGAAATCATAGTTACGACCAGAAGGATGCATGGTCACATTTCATGAGACACACGTCACCTGTGTTTGTTTCAGACATAAAAGGTGAACATCAAGCAGATGATGGAAGATAATGACTGAGTTGCATGTGGCTCCCTGTGTCTTTTTTTCCCGAATAAGCTTGCAGGGATATCAAACAAAAGAATTGTCTTTGAACTACAGTTTTCGTAGCATGTCCGATTTCAGTCTACTCAGACTAAGCAAGTTTCAAAGAGCACCATGTGCAATCAAAGCTCCATGCGTGTGTATTCTGACATCCTTTCACCATCTACTCCTTCACCAAGTTCGCCAAGCTGCCTCTGGAAGCAAACATACCACTTATGTTCCTTCGGAATCAATCTTGGTGTTTGAGGTATGAAAGAAAAGCAAACCTTTATTTTTTCTTTCTCAGAACTGAAAAAAATATGCAGCTGTGAGAAAATATTTCAGTCATAGAGTCTTGCAAATGTTTAAAAAGTCAATTTAGAACTTTTCAAGCTGTTGTAAGGAGAAAAAGGACCGTGAGAGTGTTCTGGGCCCTGAGCGTTTCCTGGGGCGAATAAATGGTCGTGTGTTAATAATCCTCAGATTAGCCTTGAACTTGACTACTTTTCTCAGCATGTCAGCAGTCCCTAGAAAATGCCTCAGGCTCATCTACTCCTGCTTGATCAGACGTGTCACAAACTGCAGTGGTTCAAGTGCTGGATTTTTACCCATCCTACAGCTCTGTTGACTCCCTGTTTCTGGCTCTCTCCAGAATCCCTGATCATGGATCATTTTGGAGTGATGTGAGAACCCAGCCTTCATTCAAAATGTCAGGGCCTTTTCCGCATGCACCCATTATTGTATGTGACAGAGAAATAAACCTGAGGCTGGTATTGTCACTGTTTAACTCTCAGTTCCTACTTCAGCTAAATTAGGAGACAGCTTTCTTAAATTTTTGGAGAAAGGAGGCTCCTCCTGAACAAAGGACTACCTGAGGTCCTCTGTTAGTGCAGTTCTAGTTTTCCCATTATGTTTTTTTCAGTAGCAACTGTGTATTTCTTAAAAATAAAATGGTACGTGAAAAAAATCTTACCTCTATTAGGTTTTTTTTGGTCAGATTGCTGAGGTCAGTTGCTAAATGAGTGCCTGAAACATTTCCCTGTGCCCCTGTAATATATTCTCACATGAAGCACAGATTAAGACCTTTGCAAAAGATAAAGAACACTTTAAATTGAGATTTTAGATGTGCTTTCTTTCTCAAAACATAAATAGAAGACAGCTGTTTGGATCTCTGGTCTATAGTCTCCAAGACCTCTTCAACCCCTTCATATTTCAGGACCTATAACGTGTCAGAGTAGCAAATAATTTTTAATGCCCGCTGACATAGATTTAATTCTCTTATTTCTGCTGACCTTGTGTCCTGCTTTTTCATTTAAGCAGTCTTGTAAACATGTGTTTTTCACAGACATGGTTATACCATGATACAATATATTGACTCTTGGACAGTTATGAATGGCCATACTTGAGTTCTCTACTCTCAGTAAGAGAAAGAAAAAAAAAAACAACCCCGTCTTTCACCTTGCTACAGATGCACTAATTTAGAAACAAAGGACTGAGTTTTCCTTTCCAGTATAACAGCACTGGTAGTTGATGTCACTATGTACTTCTGAAGCCTCACTGCAAATATATTTTTATTGTCATCATAAAATTGATTTCAGCTGGCCTTTCTTCATTGGTCAAATAAACCACCTCAAGAGATTATCTGGCCATCAGTATCTTTTTGGAGTAAATAGATAAATAATTGTGATTTTTGAAATTGCATTCTCCAAATGAAGGCAAGACATGGAGCAGAATGCAGCAGGCTTCAACTTTTAAAAATTAATTGAGGATTGAATATTTGTTGAATCATAGAATCAACTAGGTTGGAAAAGACTGCCAAGATCATCAAGTCCAACCCTTGTTCCAACATCACTGTGATGTTGAGACTCCCAGCAGTCTGTATTGCTGTGTCATTCTGAGAAGATCCACTCTTCTAATCATGGTTCAACCTAATCTGTGGCACTGTGTAAATAAACAACAATGATGGACAATTTTCTGCTCAGCTGATTTATTTTTTTCCTATTTGCTTATACATAGGTCAGATTTTGTCCTCAAATTTTAATGGGTGTTTTGCATTGTATCAGATTGGACTTTTATTTCCTTGGTTTCTTCAGTGGATTCAAGCGCATAAAAAAAGGATATTTAATTTAAAAAACAAGGAGCTGAAATAAGCCGCTTTCCTCTTGCCCTGCCCCAGGTGCAAACAGAAGGAAGGGTAAAAAGATGTGCCTGTCATTATTGTTCTATTTAATAGTTTACACTGTTGTCAGAGAAAATGAGACAAGGAAATGCATTTTTACCTTTATATTGACGACGCTCCTTTAAACAATAAGCTGCAAAGTAGAAAATAACATTGCAGAAAAAGTTAAAATATAGCTCAGTGAAGCCCATCTTCAGTTTCAGCAGCTGTGTTGTTTCTCCATGGGTAGTTGGTTAGAGCGTGGTGCTAAGCATATCAAGGTTGTGCGTCAGTCCCTGTATGGGCCATTCACTTAAGGGTTGAACCCAATGATCCTTGTGGGTCCCTCAACTCAGAATATTCTGCAAAATATTCTGTGAAATAATCTACCCATCTATCACTTTTTCTCTTCACTTACACAGTGTTTTGTGAGCAGAGTCTATAGTGGCAGATGACATACATTGTCTTAGTGCAATTATTTACATGTATTTAATTTCCTAATTATTGCAATATTGCTAGTAATATCTAATTAATTCAAATGCAAAATTTTAATGAAGTCTAGAAAAAGTTTGTATTATATCCCAAACTATTTCATAACATTTTGTTGGACTTCCATTTTTTATTTTATAAAGAGCAACTGTACTGATGTCATATAAATAATTGATTATTATGATAAAGTTATGAAATACCTATGACAGTTAAAAAGAAACTCCTCAACTTTGAAATTCTAGAGACTAGTTTTCTTCTGAACCTTACTTAAAACACAGCTTCTGCCATTTTAGGGATCTTCGTTTGGCTTCCTTTAACTTCCAGTGAGATGCAAATATCTTCTGTAACATCATCCTTAGGACACTAGTTTACAAATAAATGAAATTAAAAACCATTAGTATCTCCAAGCATTAATTGTCTTTGGAAAATAATTTAATATTTATTATTTGACTGTTGCCATTTCAATGTCATTAATGTCACAAGACCCTTATCTTCATCACAACATCTTACTTGGGATGTGAGTCATTCCTGAAAGCTTTAGGAATTCTAAAAGCTTAATTTAAATAAGGCTTATGAGTATTTGAAAAGGAATTTCTGTCTATGCTTCAGGTGAAGACTGTGCAATAGACCTTAGAACCCAATTTGGCAAAACAATTAAAATTACATTTAGCTTTGAGCTCAATGTCTTTTTTGTGTTGTTCCATTTAATGATTCTTTCTGCTGTTGTATAATTCATTCAAAATGCAATCTGGGATCTGTGTCATTTGCAGACATCTCTCATATGGCAGTAATACAAAGTCTTCTTGGAATTAACATAATAAATATTTTTCTTTATGAAGAGCTGTACTCCTGCTTGATCATTAAGTGATACTCAAATCCATCCATTCATCCATCGATAGTAACAAGATGTTCCTCATTAAATACATAGTAGGTAGCTTAGGGGAAAAAGTAGATCTTACGAGATCAAATGTCTTCTGTATCAAATTTTCATTGTGCAGTGGGTTACAAATAATATCTGTGGAGATTCATCTGTCCTACAAATGGGTGTTTCTTAGGCTTTCCTCTTAAAGTAAAAAGTGAAGCACCAGCATAGCACAATATGACTGCACTGAAAAAAATTTTGTATTTTTTTCCCAGTTGTAATCTACATTGCTGTGAGACTTTCAAGTAGCACAATTTTCCAATGTTTATTTTTATAACCAACCTTTTTCTCCTACCATATTGAGAAGAAAGCTGGGACTGTAGGTCATAATGCGAATACTTGAACCCCACATCCTGGGGAAATAAGGGAGGGAGGTCATCAGATGTTTGAAGAATTTGACAGAAAAAGCAGCACTGGATGTTTCCTTTTTGGTACCTGCATATCCTCTGAGAGAAACTGCAAACTGACTATTGACCACAGAAGCCAAAATATGTAAGATTTATTTTGACAGAGTTCAGCTAATCCAAAAGAGGTCAAACCAGCATTACCGTCTGACTGTATTTTAAATGGAAAGCATGTGGGTGTTCTGCACTTCTCTGCAAGATCCTTTTATTGTTAAAAAACTCTAAAATTTAATAAAAAGCTTTCCAAGTGTAAAAATACTTGGAAGGGATGGCCTTATACCTTTAGAAGTCTGTTTTTTTTAAAAGCTTTGTTGCATTGTTTTTTGGCTGTCAGCAACTGGGAAGTGACAACTGAGGAGTTCCATTTAGGAGAGATGGACAGACTCGTACACAGTCAAGCTCAGTGCCTGAGGCATCCAAGGATGCACCTGGCCAATCTACTTCTCCCAAAATCATTCTTGCTGTTTCCATTTTACAGTGAGCTAAATTTTTGTCAGTGATCAGCCCACATCCCCTTTGCGAATGTTTGCAAAAAAATGACTCCTTTTGCAGACCCTGAAAAAGATAAGTGTCAGGAAACTCCTGATGGGAAACTCCGCTCTGAAACTCCTGATGCTCTGTGTGAGTCACACCTCCTCTCTTCAGAGGGACACACTTGAGGTGCCTGTGCAGAAACTGAATAAAATGGGAGATCGTACCATCAGTACACAAGTGTTCTCTTTTCTGGGATCTTTCCATGTTCACTTCCTTTTCTGTTCTGGGAGAACACAGCAAAATGCAAATCCATCCTTTGCAGACTCTCAACCATATTCCCACCAAAACAGCAACTCTTTTAAAAGGAGAACTAGAGCTGAGACTATTGTTTAAAATGTACTGCCAAGCAACATTTTCCTTTTATAAACTATAACTGCAACAGTTCTCACCACAATCCTATGGCACCATCCTGCTGAATCAAATATTCCATTGGCCTAGTACTAGGAGCAGCCAGAGTTATAAATAGGGGAAATCTTGCAAAGATCACTTGAAATTTATCACTGGGAAATCTGGAAGGCCAGATCTGAGCAGGTCTAATTATTTGTGAGGATTATTAATTAACAGTATTTTCCTGTCATTAATTTGTCTTTTTTTTTTTGTATTCTTGTACTGTGCTAATTGAATTTCAGGAAGGTGAGGCAATTTTTGACTTCTCCAAATGGTTTTGGTACAAATAAAATCAGTTACTTTTTAATAGTGATCCTTATGACCTCATAACAGATATTCAGCTGAATTGAATGGTTATGCAATACATGTAAAGTATGAAACCACAAAGGGGTGATAACATTGCAATAAAAATGATGTTGATTTTTTCAGATGCACATTCAACAGGTTGCAGCTTGGGGGAGATCTCAGTGGCTGTAATTTTCCAATGGTTTTCTATAGCTCTTAGAGGAGCTTAGGCAGTGTGGAAAACTTGGCTCAGGCACTGCTGGAATTTAGGGCAGACTGCAGGACTTGGTTTCCAGAAGCCAGTTGGGCAGTTCCAGAGGAAATGATCTATAGAATTAAACTTTGCATCAGGCCAGTCCCCTCTCATGAAAGGCAGCATCACACACTTTAAAGGACAAAATATCTTGATTGGAGTGCCCTTATTTCAAACTGCAACTACGTGGGGAGAGCCAAAGGACTATGAGGTCAGTTCCCACCTAGATGAATATTTCCTGTCAACAACTGAAAATAAAAAAATTAACTACACTTCAATGATCACATGCGTGAGTGACCATCCATTACCAAGTAGCAAAAATCTAAAAAACCCTGCAGTTTTCTTGCAGCATTTTCTTGTAAATACAACACAAATACTTGGTGTAAAGCCTTCTATTTATAAAGCCTTATTTATAAAACTAAATGGGGTAGGATGCCAGGCATGGTATTAAATTATTTTACTGCTTATATATATCATGACTCATGTAAAACAGATCAGTATCTGACTGCCCACTAAATGAAACATGATGCTTAGAAGTAAAATGCTGCTGAAGCCATTGTGACCCATTGAAAACACACCAGTTTATTTTAAGGACAAAGCAAAATTCCATTCTGTGTCAAAGCAAAACTGTTACAGATGAGCAAGGCCATCCAGGGAAGTCAATTACAAGGAAGTAAAGAATAAATGTATTATAGAGTATGCTGGCTGTGGACCAAGCAGTACATTTTATTATAATTGGTCTGTTGAAAGAATTGATCTGTGAGTACAATCTCTCCACGTCAAACCAAAATAAACGTTACAAATCAGTGAAGAAGCTGTATAATTTGAATATCTATAAGGAAAATGAAGCCACTCAAAAATAACACTGCTCATGAAGGATTTTTGGGTTTTTTGTTTGTTTGTGTTTGTTTTTGTTTAAAAAAAACTGCAGTGTTTGCCTTGAGGAAAGAAAGGGGCTTTTGAGTCTATTCATTGAAGCAAGACTAAGCATCTTTTGCAAGTTAAGGAGCTGGGTATCTCACCAGGGCAGGTATTAATGTCTACATGACTCAGACTGAGATCCAGCAGGCCAGGCTTCTTTGTCTGTATGTGTTCCACATGGGGGCTCCTGCTTGTGGTCAGAGGTTCTGTCAGTAAAATAACTAAATATCAGCTCTATGAGAATAACTTAACCACAAGACAATTTAGGATGTCTCCGTATTTGTTACTGCCTGATGACTCAAAGCTATGACTCGAAACTTGGAAACAAACTGACCAGTTTGCAGAGGTCCAACAGGAAGGAAAAACAGTCACGTATTTTACTTTTTGACTTTCACTCAGTAGAGGGGATGAAATTTACCTCTTGTCCCCAGACCGTGCTTAATTACCTGGCAAGTGTAACACAGGGAGCTTCCATCCTTTCCATCCTTGTTTAGGTGATATGGAAACAGAATGCCCCTGGATCTGATCCTTTGGGATGCGAGAGAACGGGAAAGATACGGCAAGGAAATCCAAATCCATCCCATGTACTACTCCTACTTGAAGACCGTTGCAACAAAGTACTTCCTGTGATGAGCAAAAGCATCAGAACTCAAGTGACATCTAAAGCATCTGTTTCAAATAATCAGAGCTTTTGTATCATCCTGAAAGCAATATAGCAGCAAATAATACAAATTCAGAGTCCTGCTGTAAAGTATTTATTGGCATGAGTTCTACTGGTGGAAAATAGAACATAAATGTTGGTCTTACACTTTGTCCTTGAAAGTGATCAAAAAACAAAAAAAAAAAAAAGAAAGCCTTGATAACTTTGGAAGGAAAAGCTACCAAACAGGTGATAGTGTTTCACAAAGAGTGCCTTTGTTTGCATTCACCTCTAACATACACCTTTAACTTCCTTCCTATTCTCCCTAGTGATCTGGCTCCTTCCAGGAACCGGTGATCCTGCATTGCTGCCTCTTCTTTTCCCAGTTAGGGAGGGAATTTCTGCCCAGCTTGACATCCTCAGCTCTTTGATCCCTGTTCAGGAGGGCAGTTTGACTCCTTGCAGTTCATTCAAGATCACTCTAAAGCCAATTATCTTTGCCTTGCATGATGATACATGGTAATTAATGGGAGTGAGTAGAGATGGTAAGGAGCTTTTTATAGCTACTGTACCTGGAATATATTGTATAATAAAGCAGTGTTGTAAAACTACTGTAGATGTGAGGCTTTTATCCTGCATTCCCAAGTTCTGTGTTATACCGTTACATTTTAAGCTCATTGCACTTAATGCATGTAATATATCTTATTTTATTTATCAAAAGGCAGCAAAGATGGCCTGAAATCTCAGTCTTAAGACACTCAGGATGAACTGAAGGGCACTGGTGTACCTATTTCATCTGAGATGATAAAATCTTGAAACAGAATCTCAGGTATGGATTTTTCTGCTTCCTGACATGAATAATTTGTCATCTGTGTCTTGTTTCTGAGACTGTTTTGAAACTAGTTCAGCTGTAAAATCAGTATAGTAATATTTATACATAAAACCAGAAAATACAGAATATTTTGTGCTCAAAGGTACTACAGTAAACTTTAGAGTTTTAAATATAACTAAAAGAATACCCTATAGGTAGTAATACTTTTTATTACAGGATCTCAAAATGCCCTCTGCTATTATCGTCACTGTGAGAAGCTGAAATAGAGGGACATGGCAATCCTCTTGACTCACCCATGTACCTCACACATGTACCTTACAATATTCCTCACACATGTACCTCAAAATACCCAGGTTTCTGGCTTTGTTGTCCTGCCGTATTTGCCACCCATTAAAATGCATGGTTAGCCAGAATTGTCTTAGAGTGATAAAATTAATTCAAATTTCTTTATTGACTTCTATTACTGAGCTATATTTTTATGCTTTGAGTATCTCTCATTAAAGTGGTAGCCACAACTCAGTCAGACATGAGGATCTGCTGAACTGTTTAATTCCAGGAATGACTTATGTCAAGGTAGACGTGAGTTTGAACAGTGCCTTTTCATAATACTTTGCTTGAAAACAAAGCAAACAACTAAAACATTTAAAAAATGTTATAACTATCTCAAAGCTAAACTAAAAAATTTTGGAGAGTTCAGATACGCTTAAAATATATCAAACCTATTAAGGTTAGTAAATCAAAGAGCTAAAGAAATTTTCATTCCATCCTGATATTTATTGACAATAACTCCATGTTTAAAGGTACTTTTGTGGACTGCCTTAGGGAATATAAGACTGTTTTATGAAATATGAATATGTTTTTCATTATTATACTTCTTATGCCATATTTTATCTCTGAGTACAATTTTTTTGGTAAACATTTATGAAAAGACAGAAAAACAGTTGCAAAATTATAGTGCATCAAATTTTTCTGTGTTTTCAGCTGTGGAATGCTTCTAAGCTTGTAGGGCTCATCATCTCTCAAAAAAAGATCAATTTGACCATTTTTGATTTTTTTTGTTTGTTTGTTTGTTTTGTTTTTGTCAGCCTCTGTGAGTAGAAGTGTCTGTTTCCTTGTTATTTCCTTTCTATGCACTGGGAGTTGTGAAAGGCTGTTTTTGGAGGAGTTATGGAAACATGAACCAGCATGATCTTGTGTTGCCCATGGCAGCCAGCCAACCGAGGGGCTAATTAGGTGCCTGTTACAGTGGGGATGTAAGCTGAAGTGGTGGAAGTCTCAACAAAGGAGTCTGAGAAGAACCACATCTCTCACAGGATATGTTACTGAGTACATAAATTTATATATATATATATATTACCCTAATTGGTCTTGATTCCCTTCTCATAGAAGGAAATTACAGAGGTCTTACGGGTATTTGGACTAAAATTATTGGCAGCATGAGGAAAAGCTCAGGGGTCTGTCATAGGAGAAAAATTAGCATTAGGTTTGTCTCTGCCTTTATCTTGTGTTCAGAAGAGAGCTAGTCTTGTAGGCTTCATCTGCACTCTGAAAGGGTGGTTGTATTTGATTGTGCTCTACATTTACTGTTGGATAAAATAACTCTGCTTTTGAATTTGAAATATACTTATTCTCTCTCTTACCCTTCTATGAGCAGTCCCTCATGCATCCTCAAGGCTGGAAGCTATTTGCTGTTTGTAATCTGTTTGGATCTCTGTAGCTCTAAAGATTTTCAATCCAGTAAAATCAGAATCAATCAGTTTTTTGAATGTAAAGATTTAAAACTGTTGCCAAGAAATATTTTGATGCTAAGATGCCTGTTGGACTGTGTAATAGACTCTACATGATTGGCCTAATTCTGCACTTTTGCCAATTTTGTGTCTTTATTGATATTTTCTGCAGTGCTCAGGCTCTAAAAAATTAAGCATCCTTCGCTCCAGTTTAGAGGAAAATAAGCCACGGCTGCTAATGATTTCAGCCTATCTATTTATTAGAAATAAATGAGCATGGGTGGCTGGTGATATTTCCTCTTGCACTGGTCTGGCAGTATTTGTAAATAGGATAATAACTTCTCTAGTACTTCCCTCTCCCTTGCTTGAGACTTGTTGCTGTCAAACCCAGGAAAGGCAAGTCAGGCTGATGAGCTAGAATGTGCCATGAAAGGTAGTGAAGCAACACAAGAGCCTGTCAAATCAAGTGGCTCCTCCTTTCAATCACATGAGGTTCCAGGCCTCAAAAATAAGAGCAGTGTGATTTCTGAGAGTTAATTGGAAACCTCCTTTTTTTTTCCCTGCTGACTGTTGGCCTCGAGAACCTGTCAGGCTGGAAGGGAAGATGCCTTGTCCATCTCCCTGCTGAGGCCAGGATCAACTATAATTGTGTTATATAGATACACAGTTATATAACCTGGCAGATATTTATCTAGCCATTTCTTAAAATCCACTAGTGAGGGTAAATCTGCAGCCTTCAAGGATCTTTACTTCACTGTACCACTACTTATATTGATAAAAAGTTTTTTGCATAAGCCAAATCTTTTGATGTGATCTAAGTTCATTAGTTTGTCTGTTTGACATAGACACGAACACAATGTTCTTCTTTGCCTTTGGCAGCAGTTTTTGGTGCAATGTCGTTATTATGTTTCCTGAATCTTCTCATCTTCAAACCAGCCATTCTGAGTCAATCTCAAAATACAATTCATGTCTTTGGGGTCTCTGGCTCTGTTACCTGTTCTCACTCAGATTTTCCTCATTTGGTCCATGGTGCTGCCCCAAAGTGGTCATTATATTCCATTTTCACTTCTAAGCAGGACATAATTAATCTGGTTATTGATTCTATTAATCTTTCTAATCATATGACATTGGCAGGCCATACTGCTGCTCATAATCCCAGGGTGATATCTAGTGTACCAACCTGCATGCAAAGAGATCCTGAATAGATCTCAGCAGTACCTGGTACCACCCAGCTTAAGGTGCTACCAAAAATAGTACCAGGTACCACTTTTTTTTTAACTTGATTATGAAAGGATCATACGAGACTGAAACTCACCACACTTCCTGACAAATTTCTCCTTCATTGGAAGAGGTATGAGTCTTTTCAAAGAGTAGCAAACGAATCAGACAGGGACAGGGATTTTCTCAGGAAACACATTCATGTGTTGATACTTTTTGTCCTCATGATTTAAATTGTTTTTTTCTTGCTATTCTCCAAAATAAAACCAGGATTTTTAAATAGAAATCATTCCATGTTAGTGAATGTTAGTTGTTAGTAACGTTAGTGAATAATTTCTGGAATAGAAGTTTATATATTAGAGCAAATCATGGAATGTAAACTTTGAAGTCTCTGTGGCTCCATATAAACAAATTAAAAAGAATCAAAATTGTGTTCTGGAGAAAAGAAAATCATTAAAGTAGATTAAGGACCTACATTATTAGAATTATTTTATAGCCTATTGCAGTCTTGGTCATGAATCCAGATCCTTTCCATCAGTGGCATAGTCCATAAAGATCATACTTACCCAAAAGAAAGGTACTTACTTTGAGGAACTTCATAAACAAGTTATTTACATCATAGCTGGATGCTTGCTACTAGAGGATAACATTTATACACAGATAAATTGGCAAGGAAAAGGAAACAATAATTTGCTAGATATAAATTGTGATCAGTACACTATTTGAGTCTGGGGTGGAGAACAAGGAAAAAGTAATCATGTCTATAGAAAGATCTTCTGTGAATTTGCCTTTTTATATAAGAAAGGAGGAATAGGAATACTTCTGAAATTATAATTTCAAGTAAAAAGTAACGTGAAGGACTAATTATTAAAAATATTTCCATTCTTAGAGATGAAACTATTTACTCACCTAATAGCAGATTATCTCTAAATACAACCATTCCAATGATAAAATGTAAAGCTTTAAACTTCACTAAGCTTTCACTTTGTTCCTCACAAGCAATATTTATTGAGGGAAACTCAATTATAATCCACAGCAAGCCTTGGAGCATGATCTCTCTGTGCTCAGATCAAAGTGAGGAATACCTTTGAGGTGAGGAGTGAATTTCAATCAAAGCCTCATGGTGAAGAAGAAAACAAATGTTAGCCAAAATGGGCGAAGCAACTCTTCCCAAAAAACTTTTTGTTATTGCTGATAGAGATGATAATATTTTACAGGGGTTGATGCCTTGTCGAACTGTATTTGTACATTCCTTTGAAGCAAAGTTTTCAGAGTATTGCAGCTAAAACTGGGTAGAACTTCTATCGCCTCCCAAGAAGCTCCAGTAATCTTATTTGGGCACTATATTTGCTGAAGTTCAGCTTCAATTAACTGTCTGAATCTCCTGGAGTTTCACGTGATCTACTTAACATAAGGCAAGCCCCATACAGGGTGGAGCAGCATTTCAGCCTACAGTGAGGCTCTTCCTCACGGTGTGTGCTCCTCAAACCATCTTGTCTGATGCAATTTATTATTTTTCCTTCAGTTTTAATAATGCCAGAACTTGTTTCCTCCATCCCCTTGGAATTTCATATCTTGTGTTTTGTGGGGTAGAAGAGACAAGCATTTCCTTCTTCCACTCCAGCTGCAGAATAAGTGAACTGAGAATGGAAAGCAATTGTTTTTTCCCCTGACCCAGCAAAAGTAGGAGCAAGAAACATTTTTTTAATGTGGCTGATATAATTTCCCAGTGGTCTGTTACTCAGCCTGGAGTTAAAATCTGCAAATCTGTGCTAAAAGTAGCCGTGTTGCTATGTGGGTTGACTGAGATAATAAAGTATAATACAGGAAAAAAATAACAGATGATCATAAAAATGAATGGCACATACAGAAGAAAGGGCAAATATTTTCATAAATATTATTCAGTTGCTTTTGAATGCTTAACAGAAGTCAGACAGCTCCCTTTTTGGCTGTTTCAAGGTCTACATGTCTTGCTGTAAAGATTCAAACTTGAGAAAGTTTATATTGATTTATATACACAAGAAAAATCATGATCTGAGCCCTTGCATGCAGGAGTGTGAGCACGTGCACAACCTTGTAGAGCAGCTGTAATTAGGACTGTGCATGGCCTGGCAGGCAGCTGTCAGTCAGCTGTTTCTCTTTTCATTTCAGCTGTCAAGGGGATGAAAGAAAACAGAAAAGACATAACTTTTTAGTGTAGGAAAAATCAAATCTCTCTCTCTCACTCGCTAATCTACACAAGGTGAGAAAAGATTTTTTTTTCCCCCTTAAATGGATGTCAGTGTAGCTGAGAAATCACACTGTCATTAATAGAAAATTAAGCGATTGAAATTACAGGATTAATTTTATTACATTAGCAGACATGAATGAACGTCTAACAGTTGGAAATGAAACACTGCTAACAACAGGATAATGAACTGCATTTATCTTCGAAAGAAGTCCGCACACTTGGTGTCCAACAAGCTCTTATTTATTGAGACATGATGAACGCTTTAAAAATGAAACTTATTTCTTTGAGAACAAGTTATACGTTGTGTATGACCTGAGAGAATTACCTTAAAACATAGTAATGACGGTGAAAATCAACAAGTGAGGGAAAAAATTTACAAGGCTGAAATACAGCTTTTTTTTTTTTTCTCTTTAGCAACTCTTTTTTTTTTTTTTTTATTTAAAAAACACACAGCTTTTAAACATGCCAGAATGGAGCATTTCTGGAAAGATATTTAACTCAGAGAAGAATTATTGTAAGGGTGTCTTGGTTGAGATCTGAAAGAATCAACTCAGTGTGTCTGTGTATATCTGCGAACAAGAGAGGGGCAGAAAGCAGCTTTCCGTGAGAGGGAGCCCCTGGGTCGGCAGGGAATCTGAGTGTACCGTCAGCAATGGGATACTCTCCACAGCAAAGGATGTGGAAAAATGTTACTGACTGTCTTGCTCTTCCTAGCTTGGAGTTTAGCCTATGGTTTTCCTGATGAAGCATGATGCAATAGAGTAAGGGGTTTATGGAACATTTCTTTATCAGTTATATTGATTAGTCTCTTCTGCATAGGCCTATGATTTATAGAAGATTTCCTGATCAGTATGAAAATAATGCATTGAATTTAAAACTTTATTTTGTAAGCAGAATTATGTCTTGAGATATGGCCACAAAGAGTATCCTTTTCTGGTTTGGTTTTTTTTTTTTTAAAACTGGAGAAAGGTTTTTGACAAGGAAAAAATGACTTCCAAAATGTTTGTTCTCTTTTGCTTTGAAAATTATTCAGCAGAACATTTGCATTTGTTCCAAGTCTCCCAGGTGTGAGGAAAGGAGTACCTTCCAATAGGGTGTAGGTTGTGAGGGGTATTTGGTTCCAGTCAGCTCCAACCAACCCCTCCAGGATAGCAGGGGTAAGGCAGAGCTCTAACTCCTATTGTCTTCATTTTGGATTAGGAGCTTTCTAACCAATGCCTTATTGCTAATTGGAATTAAATATTTTCAAATATATTCAGCAAATCCTTTCTATAGTGTAGGTGATCAGAAGGGGCTGCTTTACTGCATGAGTCATAATGGAGAGAAAACAATTTTCAGGAAAAAAGCATGATTTTGTTGGCAGGGTAAGGGAAACAAAAAGAAATTACAGAAAGTAGTGGTTTCCAGAATCAGTGTAGTAGAGAATTTAAGCTATTAACAACACTGTTTACCATTTCTAGTAAAGATCTGAGTGACAGGTGAGTGGGACTGACTGTAAATACAGCAGGATTGGTAGAAAGTACTACAAAATGACATTTCAAAATGATTTTGACAGCTTGGTGATGTGGGATAGATGAAATGTAACCCGAGATTAGTCAATATGCACTCTTAGCAAAACAGTTTGCGGAATCAAGATAAGGATCAGTTGACAACAGTTCTGTGGAGGAAGAGCTTTAGGTTGCAGTGAATGGATCATAAAAAACTTGCCAAAAAAAAAAAAAA
>VWZG01010838.1:743632-771161 GCA_013396735.1 Grallaria varia
AACAGTAAAATTTTTAAGAATTACAGCATGGACTCCCACATTCAACTCCTTCAAAGACGTAAAGGGAGCAGTTTGGTGGCAGAGGATTGTTAATGCAGTATTGGAATCCTACATTATTATATATAATTAATAATAGGTAAAGTATTGCAATATGTTCTGTACCACCTCTTCCTCATCTCAGCAGACATATCCAGTGACCTGGCTCTTTTCCAGGCTCATACAGGAGACCACAGCAGAGCTTTTGGCTCCCAGGCTGCATGTCCAGTTTTGTGACAGCAGACCAAGGCCATTTACAAGCAAGATTAGGATGAAGACTGGGAAACAATAATAAAAAAAAAAAAAGAGAAAAGTCAATTCTCAAAATCTATTTTTATCATAACTGAGATTTTGATGATTCATCCTTAATATTTATTAAAATGCCTCATTAATTCACAATACCCTGTTTTTCAAACATATATTTCTTTGAAATATGCAAGTGTTGTATTCAGTTTCTCTGTGTGAAGAATGGTGTAAGTATCTCTGTAAATATGTCTGAAAATATATTTTTTCAAAATTAACATTAAAGTATTTAAAAAGATCTAATTTTTAATCTTTAATTTGCATTTAATTGTTGGGGTTCTTTGTAAAAAATTAACATTTATGAGAACTGCATTGATGATCTGCAGTCTGATTCCTCTCTCTCGCACCTTTTTAAATAATAAATGAGTCCATGAAGAACAAAGTACATAGTAGTTAGTAGAAAGGCAACTTGTCTCTAGCCTACAATTCTGAACAGATTTCAACTGCAGATTTTAAATCAGTGCTCTGGGCTGCAGAAGAAACTAGTTCTTAAAAAATGAAGCCTAATTCAAATGTATAGTAATTTAAAGATAAAAGGGAAAAGAAATTATGTTGGCCTATCTAGGTATTAAAATATGCAAACAGAAGTATTGAAAAAAGTAGCACCCGTAACACAAACTATTAAGAAATTCAAAAGAGTTTCATCAGATTTTTTGCTGGCTGAAAGTTTAATAAATGCAGTTGCTTTTGCTGAAATAATTTTGGATTTCAGTACACATTCCTCTCAGACACAGTATAATGAAGAGGAATATCTTACATTTACAGTCAGAGTCTCACAGCTTTTAGTCAAAAAGACAGATTTTGCAATAAACAATGTCTGTCTCCTTATTTTTCATTGCCATATGATACATCAAAGCTTTTCAGTGTCTTCTGTTTGATATGTAACATAGGAGTGTACTGAAGCTAAGAATCAAACACTGATGCTGCAGTTCAGTGGGGATACTTGGAATATTTCTGTGAGAAATCCAAAAGAGGCAGTTCTAGATAAGTAAAGAAACTAGTATACCCAAATGACTGTTCCGGTTAAGAATGTAAATAATAATTTTCTTATGAGACAGAAAATAAAAATACATGCTTTATCATTCCCCTCTCCTGTCCCTGCTTTTCTTCAGTATGTTTTTGAGAATCCCATTTGCATTTAATAAATATGTTCCATATCTTTCTTTCAGCAGTGGGAAATTTAATACAGGGAGAAACAGAGCAAGACCTTGGTTTTTGCAACATTGATTGTCTCAGTACTGAATTTTGCATACATGAATCACCAAGAGGAGTCTGAAACCCTTTCATAGACGTATGGGGGTTTTGGGGGAATATTTGCTCGCCAAAACTCTTGATTGCATCCAGCTCTGCCTGAAACTGGAGAGGATGTGCTTGAGGGAGTCATAGATGTGAAGAAATGAGTAGGTTAATTTGAATAACAAGTTAGTGAACAGGTTGACTGAGACACAGTATGTGAGTACACTCAGTTTCCCTCAGGGAGTACAAAGCCAACTAGGAAATTCTTGTAGTACTGTGGGTTTACAGGGTATTGCAGGGGAGTGCCCAAACACCATGCAATGCAGCTTAGGAGATCATAGCAAGCACGTTTATGGTCTGAATATTTATTTTCAAACTGCAAATAGATGTTCTAAGATGACTTCAAACTTTTCAAAGCTGCAATTTATGTGTATTTTTTGCACTCTTGTTCTAATAGATTAAGAACATAATAAAAGCTCTGTACCGATCTGACCTTTCTTCACAAATTTTTGACGAATAAGAAAGGAGGGCTCCAATTTGTAAATACCTGCAGCAGGAAATGCGCTGGAATGCGTGGCATGTCTCCCTTTTTCTTTGGCTGTAAATCCAGTCTGGTCACAAGGACAAATATACTCAATGATCAAACTGTCTGGGAAAGGAAGTCCCCTACTCCTGCCCTGCTCCTGGGAGGGCTGCAGTGGCTTTGCTGTGGATTTCAATAGCAGCTCTACTGCTTTTCAGTTGTTTTGTGTGGGCAGGTGGGGACAGAGCTGAGGCAAGACACTCATGCTTGTCATTTAGCCACCTCTGCCGGTTCCAACCAGTTTTCTTTGCTGACCTAGGAGGGGTAATTTGGAGGCCGATCAAGTGCAGGGCTCATCTGGACTGACACAGTTGCATTATAAAGCAGATATGCATTTCTCTGTTGTTCTGTGCCACTGATGAACTTTATTTTCTGACTGATGAGAGCTAGTTGCTGTCTGCTTGGCTGTCAGTGTGGTTTTTCATGACATTCTATCTATTTTTCCTCTCCTGTTTGATCCGCTCTAGTGGAAATAGCAGTAGAAAAGCAGCATTTCTCATTTAAGGAACTGAAGGCTATTCAAAGATGGAAAGATCTTGAGTCATAGAATCGTAGAATGTTTTGGGATGGAAGGGACCTTTAAAGGCTGTCTAGTTAAACCCACCGTGAAGAACCCAAACACAACAAAAAAGCACTTAAGTGCTTTTAATTGTATAGTTTTTAAGTCAGTGTTTCCTTTGGAGTGCTTTGTTGCTGTCACTAGACTTCATTTGAGATAGGCTGGCTCTGTCATCTTTATATCTTGACAAGATCAGCCCTGAGTCTTCTCTTCTCCAGGATAAAGAGTCTGAGCTCTCTCAGCCTTTTCTCCTACAGGAGGTGCTCCAGTCCCTTCATCACCATAGTTCAGCTCTTGGCTGGACTCTCCCAGTATGTCCATGTCTGTCTTGCACTAGGGAGCTTAGAACTGGACAGGTTTGGCCTCACCAGTGCTGAGGAGAAGGGAAAGATCACTTCTCCCCACTCTTCCTAATGCAGCCCAGCATACCACTGGCCACTTTTGCCTAAAAGGACACAGTGTTGGCTTGTGGACAAGTCAACTGTCCACCAGGCTCCCTGGGACCTGTAGAGGTCCTATATGTGGCACCCAGACTATGCACAGGTCTTTAGGACCTGCAGCCTGGCTGCTGGTCAAAAAGCTTGGACATTCCTTCTCTGCTGCCTGGAAGTGGGAGGCTGTGAGAGCATGAAGGAAACGTCTTCTCTTGCAGAACTTACATTAAGTGCACTCCAAGAAATTCTCCTGTTTGGGTTTCCTGTGCTGTTGAGACAGTGCTGGAAACCATTCCCAGCAGTGGGATGTTTGGTTTCGAAACTTGCACACCCTGAAAGGCATCTTGATAAGATAGAGGCTGATATATGGGTCTCTATCCCAGTGGGGCCACAGCATCACTGGGCTGATTGAGGATGTGGGGAGCAGCAGCAGGGGTGGCTGGGCTCTCCTCTGCCCTTGGTGGGATTCACACTGGGAATAGGAGCCTGGTGGGAGATGACACTGGAGAGCCCCAAACCTGAAACAAGCCTTTGTGCTCCATCCATCCACTCCCTTCTCCCTGCTGAGGGGTTGTGGCCTCTGCAGGCTCTTAGTGCCTCTGCAAGGATCTGCTCTGAACCCTGGCCTTGTTCCTCTGAAAGGGAGTGGATGAGCTGACCATGGATGAGACTCCTCGTAGTCATCAGCCTGCTCCAAAGGCTGCTTGTAGGGTGGGCGCACACTTCTCCTTCTGGCCCACTGCTGGAGGCAGGCAAAACCGAAGAGCTGAAGGCAGAAGACCCCACAAACTGTGTTATGTCACCAAGGGAGATGGGACATCGATTGTCTGCTGCTGCCTCTGACAACCCAGCCTGGAGCCACTGGCTTGTGCCAGCTCCTCCAGAGCTTCCTCAACAGAGCCATGCCCTGTCCTGCCAAGAGACGTGCAAAATGCCGGACCTTTTTTTGGTGCTAGGAAGGGACCAGCAAAGAAAGCCCAAGGAAACTCTGGGATAAGGTAGATAA
This sequence comes from Grallaria varia, assembly GCA_013396735.1. Lineage (NCBI taxonomy): Eukaryota > Metazoa > Chordata > Aves > Passeriformes > Formicariidae > Grallaria > Grallaria varia. The sequence goes on from VWZG01010838.1 coordinate 747,790, forward strand.
AGGACTCCAGGAGGGTCTTCTTGTAGTCTGGAAAACAGCAGTAGTCCTGTAGGACATCCAGCCCAAAAGGCTGCTCGGCATCCCTGCCTTCATGCCTCATCTTCCCCAGACAGGCAGACTCTGCTGCAGGGAGAGGTGCTGTGGAAATTTCCAGCCCCGGTGCCGGAGGAGGGCTGGCTTATGGCAAAGGGCCTGGCAGAGGGAGCACATGTGCCTTGGGTTGGCAAAGGGTCCAGCCAGGGCTTGGCAGGAGCTGGCGCAAGGCAGAGAAGTGTGGGGTTCGGGCCAGGATGTGCATCTATCTGTGCCCCTCCAGCGTGGAAGAGAGAAAAGGAGAGCAGGAGGGGAACTCTCGATCTCTTCTGCACCTCCCCAGTACTGGAAGCCAGGTCAGCACCATGGGCAGGCAATGATGACCTGCTGTGAGACCCTGAGGGAAGAGCTGCTGTGTCCAAGCCCCCGATACCTCATGCTTTCCCCTAGATACAACCTGGATTAGCACAAGGTACCTGGGAAGGTACAGGAAGTTGCCAGGGGTCTTCAGCATTCCCGACATCCCCAGTACATCCTTGTCCATGGAACAGCAACTGTGTAGGACCTGCAGCCTCCTGGAGCCAGGCACAGGGGAGAGGGGGTGCTGAAAGGTCTGCCTTTGCTCTGGGCAAAGAGCTGCTTTCTCCACCATGCCAAAGCCTGGAGACCTTTTCCTCCTTCTTCTGTGTCCTTCAGCTACCTGACCTGGCTGACGCTGAAGCTCCACACCTGCTCTCGCAGGCTGTTACAACAGTGGCCCAAGGCAAATAGCGATGGGTATTTTGAGAGAGAGCTCCAACGACCTCTTAGAGAAGTGTGGGATGTGGTCAGTGTGGGCCTTTGTGAGGCTTCAATCCTTTGAGAATGCCTTGAATTAACTTCCTAAAATAATTTAATTTGGGCATCTCTGTCACGAACATATTACCACCTGTCCAACAAGAATATTTGGAAATTTTATCTGTGGTTTGTTGTGGTTGTTGTTTGTTCCTCTGTTTTAATTTTGTGAAATTGTATTGACAGCTTAAATAATTTTATATACATGTCTCCAAATGATTTTTTAGGAGCTTAAGAGCATTATTGTTTTTTAATGGAATCCATTCAAGCCTTGATGAAACCTTCCTGTGGCTTACAACAGAGGAACTTTGATTGCAGTGCAGTTACAGCAGAATTGCTCTGCAAGTTCCCTTTCAATAACTTACTAGAACTAATTAACATTACCGGGTAATTCACTACATGACTGTATTATTCATTGTCTTTTCTCATGTTAATGCTTTTACTGAGTGCATTAATGTTACAAATTAACTCTTTTGTGATTACACAATAATTAGGCACACAGTAATACAACCAGGAAATTAGTGGTAACTGGTAATAACAAAGACTGTTACTACTCTACAATTGTACTCGTAATTACCAAATAACTGTGCTGTAGCTATGTAATTTAAAGGGTTGTCAAAAAATTAATCCTTCCACCCCATCTGAAAGACCATTTGTACTTGTACACACACATCTATTCAATAGATATAAAATACATAAATTTACAAATTTTTAATGCGACAGAAATAAGGATCATTTTTTTCCTCACTGTAGATACATGTGTAATATATCCCTGTTCACTCAAAAATCATCCCCTTATATACCTGCTATTTCCATGTAAGAAATCATTCTATTTTCAGTTTTAGACTAACTAATGACTGGCATTCAGTATCAGGAATGGCTGTACTATTTTTGGGACATTTGTTAAAATATTCTTTATATGACAGTCACACAGGACTCTGGAAATGTACTACTGGAGATGATCTGTGAGTCCATGCAACAATCTAGATGAATCCAAAACTCCTGCTACAGTGTGACTGGATTCATAGCAGAAGGAATTCACTAGTGATAGGATTAATTATGACTCCATGAGACCCACTTGCTAAATATAAAATCCAGGATGTTATCTCTGTGCTTGGCTTTGCTGATTATCCTGTGTAGATTCATTATTTTCCACCTTTTCTAAAGCATTTTGAAAACCATTAGTAGATGGTGCTCATCAACACTTGGATTTTATTTCAGAAGTTTTACATGAAAGGAGAACACAGCTGAGAGATCTCCATGCCATCTTCTGCCTCTTTCCGAAATGGAAGAACAGAAATCCAGGCTTGGGTTCTGAAGCATAAGAAACTACATGTAGATCAAGGAAGAGTCAGGTTAAGCTCCCTTACAGATTAAGTCCCAATGACTTTCATATTACCAGGAAACTCATTAATTCATTGGAGATGAAATGTAAACTGACTGCACCAATAATGTCGTGTTCTGCCTCCTCTGATAATCTTAGTGTGCCAGAAATTATTAAATGAGAAACTGAAGTCCATGGGCTTCCTTATTAGCAGGCGGAGTTCATGGGTTAGAGGTTGATTTGGTACAAAAAGGAACATTTCTTTTACTGATTGGAAAATGCTCTCCAGCCTTCACACGTCTGCCTACTGAGACTCAATAGTATGCATTTTGAAAAATACAATGAAAAGTACAGAATGATAATGCTGTGTCCTGATTTTGTACATTCTGAAACAGCAGCAGGATTAATGGAAGAGGGAAACAGTAACTGGTTATATACATCTTGTCAGAAATTCAAAAAACGCATTGTCCTAGTTATAGTGGCTGGGACCAGTTTATCACTGCGGGAATGCAACTGGAACTGTGTATTCCATACCCTCTCTGCCATTTATCATGAACTGTTAATGATGCATTGTTTGGAACGGCTGCCCAGGACACACCTGACACCTCAGGCTATGGACTGGGTGCACGAGAAAACAGAGATAAGAGGGTTCCCTGTCTTCACACCAATGACTCAGGTGTGATAACTCCATTCTGGGAATCATTAACACCTTCACACCCAACCTGAGGGGTCATGTCTGCTAATGGGCCATCAAGTAGACCAAGATATCCTGTGACTCACTGAGTAAATTGCCTATTGTGAAACCCCTCACCCTGTGGGAGGTACTGGGCATTCCCATCTGAACCCAAGCATACATAAGCTTGGGGTTTGGGGACTTGAGGCACTCACTCACTCGTCAGATTGAGAGTAGGACCAGAACCTCAACAGAACTGCAACTACCACTCTTGACCAGACTGCAACCACCAGCCTTCTGGAAGGAAAACAGGTTTTCCTTTTCTTTTTGCTTTGGACTCAGGGGGACCACGTGGTGCTCAGCACAGGGGCTGGTGAGCGCCATACTGTTTGTGCCCCAGGGGGCTGGGTTGTACAACTGGGTTTTGTGGGCTAAACCAAATTTCCCTCTGTATCATTGTATTTGGTGTAAACTTTCTTATTAAATTGTAGCTCTGACTTGTAGCTTCTTTCGAGTTGTGTTCATTTCTCCTGCTGGTTTACCTTTAAGCTAGCACATGCATATTGATTTAGCATAAGATATAGCCAAGGAAATATGAATCACTTACTAAATATTTGGCAAATCTAGTATAGGCACAAATCCTTTTGCTGTAAAAGACCAATTTAAACGATGTTTTGCAAATTGGAACATCACTGCTAGTCAGCTGTGGAACTTTCCTAACTTTTGATTATAGTGACTGTTTGTTTTAGCAGCTGCTATTTCTACTTTTGCATTCTGTTGACATGAAGACACAGAGAATGTTTCACTGATAGACTCATATTTACCTATTTTTAGTTCTGCTTTAATATATTGGCTAATATTTATTTATTTATGCAGAAACAAATTTGCATCTTCCATATATTAATGTTTTGTACTACATTTCTGCTGTGAAGTACTTGAAAATATCTTTATCCTACTATTAAAATATAATTACTGGACATGAAACTCTAGTCTAGAATAGGAATTTAAAGCTTTCTTTTTTTTGTTTTTCCAAACCAAACAATAAGGATCTTGGACAAAATTTGCCCTATAACAGGCAGCTGAGGTGAGATCTGACTTTATTCAGAATTCAGGACAACTTTGGACAGAATGTAAAGTTTACCATCCTCTACTTCATGTGTGAAACCCATTGTTACAGAACATGGAAAGTATCCAAAGATTTGCCACATAGTTCTGAGCCATAAAGTTCACTAGCTGCAAAGGCAGCTTAACTCGTTATAGGAGTGAGTTGTATGTGCTCAGAATAAAATGCTAGAAAAAACATGAGAAATTTTCATCCTCTAAAGTTCTCTGAAAATACTGTCAACTACTTAATCCCTCATAGTTAACCGGTGTTTAGTTTCTCAGCATTATTTGCCCAGAGCACCGCATGGTGTGCATTATTTTGTTTCTTTCTCCAGCTTTCTGCCAGACACTGACTGAAACTATATCTTTAGCATTTTAGCCTAGCAAGTAATTCCTGTGCCCAGAGCTGTCATGTAAAGTAAATTCACAGCAGAAACTCAAGTCAGGTAGGCTACTTGCTAGTCACCATTTAGTGGTGAAATGCAGATGTCTGGGGATTTTTCTAACAGTTAATTCTGAGCCGTGCTAGGCAAACACTATGATACATATGTTTATGATACAGCTCAGAACATAACAAATAATTCTTCTAATGCCATAGGATGGATATTAAAATGAGAATGTGCTGATAATATATGGTTGGAAGACACTGACTGATGACACAGCTATGTTTTTTACAATGAGTATTAATTGCAAGAATTTCTGTATGAACTGGGATGGTTATTGAAGGACTGTTAGGCAGAAAAATGAGGGTTTCTTTAATGTCACAAGTCAATGTTACCAGTGTTATGTGGCATGAGGAAAAAGACAACTGCATAAGATGCAGAAATGAAGGACAAATGAATGGCCTGCCTAGAAAAGTGGTGGATTCACCGTCCCTGGAGGTTTTTAAGATGAGACTGGATGTGACACTTAGTGCCATTGTGGGGTGATAGGACCGAAAACCCGCAGAAAGCACTCCAGCCCCTGGAGGGGTGTTCCCAGAAACCATTGTCAGCTGATGATAGGTTACACAAGAAGAGACAAAAGGTCCCAGTGGCTCCGGAAAGTGCTGATGACAGGATTAGGAAAGGTGGAATGTTATGGAGATATCATGGCCTTTATTCACATATCCTGGAGAAACTCTTTAAGCCTATGTTTTCTGTCTATCACCCCAAAAATAGTCATTGAGTACAGTCACTCAAACTACCAGAGGAAAAAAGGTACAAAAAGAGATTGGATTTTAGAAAAAAAGGGGGGAAAGGACCACCAAGATCCGCGGGAGTAATCACTGTCCTTCTTCCCTCCCACGCCTATGGACAATGAAGGGGTGAGCAGAAATGTACTGTTTTATTTTTCCTATGCTTTATACCTTCTTTTACAACCTGACACCTTGGGCTGTGCCTATTACTTCATATCTTATGCACTTTTACCCCATAGCTACCATTATTTACAAATGTACCTGGTTAACATCTTTATTTCATAAACACTCTACTATATCTCATGCTTTATAATTTTACCCCTTTAAATACACCTTACCTTACATCTCGTAACCCACCAGGTGTGTATCTTTCTGTACGTTGGTTGTGGTGCTCCTTTAAGGTGTCTAATTCCTGTTAACATGTTTGTTATTGAGCTGCAGCTATATTCTTTCTTGTTGCATTGTGTTAATGAGAGGGCTTAGATTTTTGTTTAGGTTGTTGTGTTTCTGGTTAGTAGTTTTCAGGTGTTAGTTAAGTATGCGGTATGAGCCGAGGATCTTGTTGGAGTCAGTATTGAGGCTTAGGTTGTTGTGCTGTCTGTAGAGTAAGTTTTGTGCTGGTTTCTTTTGGGGTTTTGTTATCAATTAAATACAATNGTACAAGTGAGGGTGAGACCAGGAATCTTTGCATTTCTGTCCTCTTTTTGCTTTCCCTTTTCCCTTTTTAAACATGACAGCCATTATCTAGTAATCACAGTGGTGTCTGATAATGAGTTGGACTTGATGATTTTGGAGGTCTCTTCCATTGACATCCATTTAGCAAAATCCATAAATAGACAGTGGCAAATATTCTGGCTAAAAGCCCTCCTGGTGTTATAGCTTGTTCTAAAAATATAGTTATATATAGTTATATGTGGGCCAAAGTTCTGCATCTTAAAATACTGTGTTTAACTGGGAGGAAAATCACAGTATTTAATGCCACAGTGCATAGCCAAGTAGAAACATGTTAAAGTAGGGAAATGAAGCCAAGAACAAAAATTGTGCAAAATCAAAGATGGGCAAGACCTAACAACATGACAATGACAAGAATCAATGCCAGAAAATGCAAGATTTCCTGAATGTAGGAAACAAAAGATGGGTGAGTACTACTGAGGCTCCAGTTTTTGTGGGGAGTGTTCAATTTCATTTTTGTTTTCCCACCCTTCCATGTATGAGCAAAGTACAGCTTCAAAGGATGATTCTCCAGCTACTTTAGTTTTGGTAGAAGTCCTATGTCAGTCAAGCTGTTTTTGTTTCATGTGGGTTGAACCAATAGGGACCATTCAAACTAACGAGTCAAATGTATAATGAACAGAGATAGTTCTATATGACAGAAATTTCTGTTGGCTTTCCCCCCCTCCCCAAATTTTATTTTTGACCTGAGAATGTGCATGTTCATGTCCGTATGTGTGTGTCAGAAGATGTCTGAATCTGTGCCTATGATGAAGAACAGACATGCTGAAACTTTTTAGTTTTGGCGATGATTTTGTTATTTCCATTTGTTCCAAAGTGTCAAATTATAAGCACAGAACATTCTTGAATTTTCACTTGGCAAGAGTTAGTTTTCAACCTGAATTAGACAGCTGAAGGGAGATGGACTATTACAACATATTTTTAGGAAGCTCAGAAGTTCAGCAATTTGTTTCCGAGTTTCAATCAAGAATAAATCCTGTAATGTAGTAAGACCAAAGCAATATCATGTCTGATTCCGAAAAACCTCAGTGTGAAAGAAACTGCTGAGAGAATTTTGTATCTTTTAGCAGTAAGGTATTTATTGATAGCGCTGGAGGCAAGCCAGTTTGCCCCAGACAAATTTGCCTAACGGCACCAGTGAAAGCAAAGTGACTTATACAATCTACACACGTGACTACATCATCTTAACATGCATATGCATAGAATTACAACATCTAATCATCATATTCATAAGAGGTGGAGTTAAGGCGGGGACTGGGGTGGAGTCTTATTACATCATCTTTTGGCAAGGCTTTTTGGGTGGTCATTCTGGCCTTCAGCCTCATCTCAAGGGTCTTCGGCCTTTCTTCTTTGCTGTGACCCTTCTGCTTTCCATTATTAGTGACCTGTTAACTGAAGCTCGCAAAAACCCTTGGCTTCAGACCCTTTTTGCCTATTGAGATGTCTACCTAGTCTTGATTTACAGCCTACTACCATTCTTCTGGCTTTTAGATGTCTTTGGTCCAGTACACAGAACAGAATGAGTTGTTTTAATCTTTGGGCAGCACAGGTAGACTAGAACTAGGTACCTCAGTGAACTCTTTTTAAGCCTTAGTCTCATTTCATGACCAAAGGGATTATGGCACTGTTTATATATCTTAGAGGAATTCTATTTTGAGATAAACTTTTTCTATTGGGAAGTGGTGGCTGAATTACAGTTAGTACCTTTGTTCCTGCATTTATGGATGGAACTTCACTAAGGTGACCTCTGTGACACTAGAGATAAAGACCCAGTGGTTTGGTAAATAGTTCCAGTTTTAAGTCCTGCCCACGCAAGCTGTGTAGTTAACTCTCAGCTTAAACTCTCCTGTCTGTCCTGAAATACATGGTCAGACACCAGAATGTGATCTGTTCACCTGCTTGATTTTAAAGATTTGACAAACATGCTGTCTCGTCGCTCAACAACTCATAGAAATTTCTGGTAGGTGTTTGATTGTTAGAGTGACTGCTACAAAATCTGCAATACTGCAATTGCCAAATGTATATTAATGCAGTTTTGATAGATTTCCCAAGGTTAACCAGAATTGATTTTGAGGTTTGAGGCAGATGATGCTGTGACTCATATTAATGACAAATGGCAGTAATACAATTCTTGCAAGCAATTTTCACCCCAGACACAATGCACAAAAACCTAGCAGAAGATTTGACAGCAGATAATGAGTTTACATTATAAACCTTAGTTTAAGTTTAATGGTTCAGATGTCGATTTGGGGAATAATAATGGAAGATAAGTGCAGCCTTGCGTGGTGGAGAGCTGCTGGCTTTTGGAGAACCTTGAAATAGATGAAGACATGGATAAACAGGAAAATCGTGATCAAGATCAAATGAAAAATAGAGACGCTATGCAAAAGGTGGAAGCAGGTATGAGCTTTCCAGGAGGAATATAAAGACAGTGCTCCAGTGCAATGGAATGGGCATCAAAGCTCAGCTAGCATGGAAATTAGTGACCGAAGTGAAGGTCAGCAAGATGGACCTCTGTAAAAACTGAAGGCATGGAGGAGACTGAGGCACACAGGGCTTGCTTGGTTTGCTGGTGAAGCCTGACAGATCTCCAGGCTGACACAGAACCTGTGGGGATGGGCATTGCACCTTCTGGAGGAAGAAGGATTTAGAGAATACCTAAGCCAGTCTATTTGCTGTAGGTGGGCAAATTTTGGTAGGGGTGGGGGACTGCTGGAGGTCCCCTGTTAGGCTCAGCCAGGGCTGCCCAATGTTAGACAGAGCCATTTCCAGCAGGCTCCAGCTGATCCACCACCGGGCACAGCTGAGCCCCAGGGCCACAATAGTGTTGCCTCGGGAAGAGCTGGGATAAGGGAGGGCAGAATGGCGAGGGGAAAAGTGTGAGAGGCAGCTCTGAGGGCAGGGAAAGAATAGGGAGTGCTGCATGGTGGTGGAGAAGATATCACCTGTGGAAAACCAGTGCTAGGGGAGATGGATATTCCTGTAGGAATGGCAGCTCCCATGAAGACCCCTCACTGGAGCATGTGTGAGAAGAAAGGAGCAGCAGACCGAAACATCTTTGTGCTGATGGCAATCAGTGCCCTCCAGCCACCAGCTGCCTCCCTTTGCCTTGCTGAAGGGATTGAGTAACCTGTGGGGATATTAAGAGAGGAGGGTTGGACTCTGGAGTGATGGAATGGAGCCTGGGAAAAGGTGGAGGAAAGGTGTTTTTCCTACATGTGTGAATATTTTCCCTAAGTGTGTGCAAAAGGGGAATGTCTCTGCTCTACTGGACAGTGCAGCTTTCCCCACGCGCAGCTGCTCAGCATTGATTTTGTCCAGGAAAGAGTGCACCTGCAAAAAATGCACTACACGTGGGTGGTCTTTTTGAATTCAGTGAGGCTCAACATGTTCCAACAAACCATATACCTAAAGCTGCAGAATGCAGCATCCCACACATCCTATGGAGTTTTCAAGACGTTCAGTAATTGAAAAGAGCTATTAAAAATTATCAGACTTGTGAACAATCTGATATTTTGTGGATAGAACAAGATGAGATGCAGAAGAAAGATGTCCATTTCTGAGTGTGCTCGTATGTTTTCTTTACCCACTTTTTCTTAAGAGATCTTCTCTTAGTCTTGGTGACATTCTAATTCACAGTTTTGGTGATGCAGTGGTTTTACCCAGTTTTTTCTGAGCAGAAATTAAGTGAAAGCTTAGAGAAAAACTTACTGACTTTGAGTTAGGTTAAATAAGAAAAGATTTTTAAAACAGAGCAACTAAGCTTTCTGCATAATATCTGTACTTTTGACCTTCCTGGGGAAATTACGTATTCATATTTGTTAGTTCTGCTTTTGGTTACATCGACAAATGTCAAATGTTTTTACTGGAAAACAGCTTTTTGCAGTATTCAAAATTTTAATGGATATGGTAATGGAGAAAATGCCCCTTTTTTGACTTTATTAAAAAAAGTTGTATTTGACATCAGTGGGCAAAAAGAAACTGCTATTCTTCCTATCTCTTTTCAGTCCCCCACTGTTGATCATTCTGCATGTTGTTGTGGGGTTCTTTTTTCTCCTTAGTTGCAGACAGAAGGATTTAGAAAAAGAAAACAAAAAAAGCACTTGGTCTTGTGTTAAAAATTGTAGGATAAAGAAATTTTTAAAAGCTTTTTAAAACTTCAAGTGAAGTGATTGTGACAAAAAAAAATCTTGGAAATTTTTTATTGCCTCTTTCTTATGAATAACTGAGCTGACCAGTGCTGCCCAACTTGCAACTGAACGTCAGCCTGTTAGGGGAATTCAGTGCTCTGTAGCATTCCACATGAACAAACTGCACCATTTTTCCCTTCTTGAGGAAGATAAAACATTTTTTTTTTTACAGCCGAATAAACAAACAACAAGGCTGTGGCTGTTCTGGTCTGGCAGTTGGACAGGTGAGTTGTTTTACCCTTCTGGAGAATGCAACAATATATAACAATCTTTTGTTTTGATGCAACATCTAAGGTAATGTCTTGCTTGGATCTGTAGATTTTGATTATTTCTATTGCAACATTTTCCTAAAGATTAGGTTATATCTACATTCTTCTTTTTTGAGCTACAACATAAAATTTTGATCTTAACATTTTTGTGTTTTACTATCTTAGAAACACTTGGGAAGACAGATCTACTATTCTTTTTTTTTTTAAGTCAGATTTCTGGATTATCCAATGTCTCTGCATCCAACGTTTATGTATTTCAACACTTGGATTACCAACTGTTACCTTTTTTTTTAATTAACTCACAAGGAAATTATAAAAAAAAAACAACTACATCAGATTTTATTCAAAATATATTTTTTGAGTCTGTTTGCACTGCATATGATTTCCCCTTCTTTGTGATTTTGATTTCCTTCAAGTGAAAAGAAAAAGTAAAATAAAGAAATAGCTAATGAAGGAAAGACATGCAGTGCTTTCATAAGCCTGTAGAACAAATGAAAGAATCAGATGCTGATATTTCTGTAAAGATTGAAATAAATTCTTTTCCTGTTCATTATCTGATGTTTCAAAGTTAATCAGTTTAATTTTCTTTGGTAGAGGTTTCTGGTCTGTAGGCATGTTCTTGTAGTCAAAACAATTAGCACACTATATTTTTCATTTTATTTGTTATAGAATGACAGAAAAAACCTAGAGGTTAAACATGACTGCATATTCCTATTTCTGCATTTTGGGAGCTTTTTGTTTCTAATTTCCCCCTTCTTTTTCGTCTTTTTCTTCCTCTCTCTTTGCCCCCTGGTGTTCCAGGTTTTACTCAAATCCTTAATGTCTCTTAAATGTAATTTTTATTTAATAGATTTAGGCTTCAGTTAAATACCTCTCAGTTATCTGAAGTCAGTGATTTGGAGAAGTGCTGTAGTTAAGCTTCTGAGACTGAAGGCTTAGGGAAAGCTCCAGGGCTCAACAGCTCTGAAATTGTGCTGCTCAGCGTGGAAAATGGCAACTTGCTTTCCATTAGTGGAAAAAACACCTCCTAGTTTGAATGATTATATGTGCTTTGTCTTAAAGCAATTGTGTTTCATGTAAGATAATACTTGGGAAAGGTCATATCATTACTCTGACTCAATTGCTCATTTCAACTGGATACTTCCAAAAGACATTTGGAAGAAATTTGTGTCTGGGGAGGGAAAGTAGGGACTGAGAAATGATTTGTCCCTTCCCCAGATCCACTTTGCATGCTCATTGCTCTCATCTTAATATTGGTTTCAAATATGGTCAACTATTGCATTTATTCATGGTGGAGTGCTCCAAAGTTTGTCAAACAAAAGGATGAATTGGTGGCTTAGAAAGTCCAGCTTATGGTAAGAATTTTTGCTATATCTTTGGATAAAATACTTTTGCCAGAAATGCAGCCTCAGCAATTTCTGAGGGTGTCATATGCTCTGCATTGATGCCAACGCACCTTGTAGTAAAGGTGAGGCAGCAATGGTCAGTTGTTCTGCATTTACCACCATGACCAAACACCTGGGCATAACACTTCACCCTGTCTGATCTTGCAGCACTTTTAAACCATGTTCCTGCCCCAGAGCCTCAGTCAGATTTGCCCTGATTTGTCCAAAGGTTGCAACAAATTTGTCAGGGGAAAAAAAAAGTACACAAAAGAATTGAGAGGGAATATAAGGGCTCAATTGAGTGTAAAATAGAAGATGCAGTGAAGAAAGACTGCCTGATAATTATCGCACATTGAGCTCTTGGTTGCTAGTGCTGCCTAAAGAGTAAGAATGTTTTTATTATGACTTCTTAATTTCTGCTACCTAACTTTTCCTGCTAATGTGGACATTTTCCCACATTGGGTATACACTTACGCTGAGTATTTTGGGGCAATGTGAGCAAAAATAAGGCTCAGCCATTTCAGTAGAATGAAATTAGGGAAAAAACCACATTGCTTGCCAACATTCTTACAATCCTTTAGTTGTCAAATTCTAACACACCTATGGGGTAAAGCAGAGATGCAGCAGGTGAGATGTAGATCGGTTTTATGACAAAGATGTGCCTTTTTCCAGTTTTCCAAAAAATACTAGCTCGGTTTGGTGAAATGCCTTTGGAAAAATATTAGTTTGCACACGTTCTGTAGTGACTGGTGGGCAAACATGTTATAATCCATATGCAGAGACGTTTCTCTATACCAAGCATGGTGGATCTGAAAATTTCCTAGAGTTCCTTCTTATTTCCAAAGCAAGGGGATTTCTTCCTCATCTCCTTTTTTTCTTTTTCTTTCTTTTTTTTTCTCTTTCATAGGAATGCCTGAGATGTAGCCCTGGTATAGACATATATTGGATTAGGTTAGAACAACATCCTGTAATATATAGCAGGGAAGAACAGCAGCCAGTTTGTGCAGGCTTTGTTTGAAAAAAATGTGAGAAGTGTGTAAAGAAGCTGAGGGTAAGTTTGCTGTACTGGATAAGTAGAAGGCTGAAGTACCCTGTGATGGTATAGAGAAACTGAATTTGGATGTAAGTTTGAAGGCAGTAGAAAAGGTGATGGAGGGAGGGAGTTTAAAGCCTTTGGAGAGAAGCTGAGAATTGGAGCCAATTTTTTAAGAAATACTAGGGTTCAGATCCAAAAATAGAAAATGGGTGATGAGACTGAGGATAAAATAAAGGACTGGATGGATAGAGAGAGAAACAGGCAAATTCAAGTACAGAAAATTTGGGGATGGGGAGCAAGTACAGTATGTGCTGTGTGCATGGCAATATGAGTTATCCACAGGGGCTGGGAAGTTGGGTGGAGAAATAGGAGTTAGGGAGGACAAGAAGTTGCGTGTGTGCAAACCCCCGAGACAGATTTCCTGATCTTGTTGATGGAACTGTGAAAAGTGGTACTAATCCTTGTTAACTGTGGGAGAGATTTTCCCTTCCTGCCGCCATGTAATTTGTCCCCACCCTTGCAGCAGCTAAATTGGATTTTTGAGATGTAGGCAAAATATGTAAAAGAATGCTGTCAGTGTTTTGTCATGCTGGTTAATATCCTGAGCCAGCCTGCTGAGTATGATAAGAGTTGTTTCCTAATTCTGTGCACTAATAAGATCTTTTATTGTTATTTCTTCAATGTGGAATTAGTAATGCAGTAATTTAGTGAGGTGTTATTAAATTTACAAATGTATTAGCCATGAAGTCTGTTGTCACAATTCTGTGAAAAGTACAATGCTGCTCCTTTCTTCTCCAGAGCTGGATTTATGTTTTTATTACCTATTTTCATAGGACTCAACAAATGAGAGCAAATCTAGGAAGCCAGCTATACCTGCCTTGCTTCTTGGCTTTTGGTGGAACAGATGTAATGACCTTTACCTGGACTGTAGCTAAAATTGAAAATGTGCTCAGAACACTTCTATTTTAAATGTGCTGTCCTGTTTTATGAAAAAAACCCAAAACAACCTATTGAAAGTAGGGATATTAAGGGTTAATCAAACTCATCAATCTTTGTGTAAGCAGCACTGTTTGTGAAGAAATTTTCTTAAGTTATTCTCAATAGCAGAAAAATATAACTACTCTGTGGACTTGCTATTATCTCCAGTTTTGAAAGAAGCAGCTTGATTTTCTGCAATTGTAATTTAAAGCCAGGTGGGAAATTCCTCCCGTTGCTCTTTCTTCCTGGTTGAAACTCCAAATTGCAACAATTTTACATCATTAAAAAAAAACCCCCTTCTTGTGAAGACTTTTCTTTTACACTCTATGTGCCCTTTAAGAATATTTATGGGGCTATTCCCATGTAGGTGCACATGTAACTCTCATTAACTTTAATGGGGTTTTAGGTGTGTGCATGAAGGAGTGAATATAGAGTTACTGTGTTTGGAGGAAGGAGGACTAGTCCTTTATTCAGCTGAGATTTCATTAGAATTTCAGATGCCAGTGTTTAAGAGAGGGCTTGGGGGGCCTGTGTTTCATAAAGTGCCTGGGGCAAAATAAGTGCTTAATCTGGCCAGTGTGATTCCTTTCCTTGATGGTGATGTTCAAAACTGAAGTTGTGTTCATACTACCAGGGCATTGAATATGTCTCCTTTGCTTTCTGGTAACTGGGGAAAAAACCTGTTTAATTCTTGGCTTTTTTTTTCTTTTGGTCCCCTTAAGTCATTATAAAATGTAAATGAATACATTGTAAGCCAAATCTGAATTACAAATATTCTGTCTGGAGTTTTGTGTGAGTGCTATGCAAATTGTGTTCATCTTTAAGAGCTGTGGGCATGGGTAGGATTTTGTAATAAGGCATCTGCTAAAGTTTCCTGTCTTTTTTTAAACTGAAAAGCTTCCACACTTCAAATTTGGAAAAGCTGTGTACATATATAGGTATGTACAAATATATATATGTATGCATGTATTTAAGCATACATGCACTATATATGTATGTGTGTATATATATATAGATATGTAAATGTATATGTGCATGGCAGTAATTCAGGGTAGCTCTTCTTTTAGTCTTAAATCAGCCAGGGCTTAGGTTAGATATTAGAAGAAGGCTCTTCACCCAGAGGGTGGTTGGGCACTGGAACAGGCTCCCCAGGGAAGTGGTCACTGCACCAAGCCTGGCAGAGTTCAAGAATAGTTTGGACAATGCACTCAGGCACATGGGGTGACTCTTGGGGATGGTCCTGTGCAGGGCCAGGAGCTGGACTCCATGATCCTTGTGGGTCCCTTCCAAGTCAGGATATTCTGTGTCTGTGCTCTGAAGATGGTCAGTGACAAGTACACCTGACACCTGCAGACTTTCAGTTGTCTGGTTGCTCAGCCCTGAGCAGCTGGAATAGCTGTTCCTTCACTTTAGCTTGTGGAGGTTGTAGTAGTGGGAGATTTTTGTTGGTGAATGCATTCTAGATTCCTTACCAATGAACTTGGTTTAAACAAGATTGCAGTAAAATTAACATTCTTTGTATATAGGGTTTCTATGTTTTTGACCAGGACAGCTGAGTTTTTTAGGTGTTGCATCTTAACACAAGGCAAAACTTAAACAGTGATTTAGCAAGAATTTCAAGACTATGTAGGTCATATTATGTGCAGTTTTTTCCCTTGGTTTTGTTTTTTTTGTTTTCCCTGTGGATTTCATGTGATTACAGAGGTGATAGAAAAAGCAGATTTAGTATATCTGCCATTCTGCCCTCTGGTATAATCATGTTTACATTTCTTACAGAAGTTACATTTAATGGGAAATATGAAAAACAAACTAAACAGCCTTGTGACCTATAGTTGAGAAGCAGTACTGCCTTTCAGAAACTCCTGAAAATGAAGTAAAAACTGGCACTTTTATGATGCAGGGGTGCAGATCAATCATCAAAGGAATTGATTACCCCACAGCAGTTAAATAAGTAGAAATTAAAAAATATGGCCATGAATTCTTCCAGTTTTTTGAGGTTTCCTTCCTGCCTTCCTCCCCCCCTGTAAAAAAAGTAAAAATAAAAGAACAAGTATGTGGAAGGAATTTACAAAATAGAAAAGGAGGAGCAGAATAATAAGATTATATGTGCAGAACCCAAGCCATCAGCTAGAAAGGACCATGAATTTCATTTGGAATTGAGAAATTGAAAAATAAAGTCTTAAAAACAAGAAGTGAAGTAAATGGACAAGTTAATGACATTTCTGAAAGAAGAATATTATTGGGACAGAATTGCTGTCTCTGAAGATGAAATCTCTGGCCCTGCCCTTAATTACATAATCAACTATGAGCTTGTCAGTGGCTTTTGGGAGGATACAGATCCAATGACTGTAAGCAGTCAGTGCTACAAATGGGTGTACAAATTGAAAGGCTCAGTGATTATTGTGGGAGCACTTGATAATGAGACAGGAAGGATTTTACTAACTTCCCGAAATTTTTTTTTTTTTTTAGAGTACGTAATTCGTGGAAATATTTGTGCTGTTTTTATTTTCCTTGATATACAAAGACCTTTAGAAATAGTAGACGAATGTGGAGCTGTTTGATACTTAGTAGAGTGCTGAATTTTCTCCAGATTTCTCCAGAAAGCTAAGTAGTAAACAGAATTAATGTTACTAAAACCAACTATAAAACAGATTTTCTGAAAAATCTGTAGGTTTGGCTGGAAATACCAAGAAGCAACGATAATTTCTCTTGGAGTCTACAAATAATGTGTGTGCTTTGAAATGTTATGCATATTCCCATTGCACCCAGTTACACTATCACATATCACTAAGTAAAGTTGACCATTAAGGAGGCACAGTTTTGTATTATGAGGTTTAGTCAGATGAGATTAAGATGGAAGCATAGGAAAAATACTTCGTTTTGATTTATATATTTTGGTTTGTTTTTCCCTAGCAGAACATGCAGGTAGTTTGAAAGGTTTCCAATACATACGAGGAGTGACTTGGAGGAAGAACCTGGAATGCTGTTATGTATGTGGGTGGAAAAAGACAAGGAGGCAGTTTTAAATTACAGTGAGTCTGCACAACCAGATCAGTGACCTTTGGACTACAAGACATATTTGTATTAAGCCTGGTTCAGTGCTGGTGCAGGTTATGAGAAGGCTGTTATTAAATTTTTGATTTCTCCTCATATCTTACTTGACATGGATTCTTTTAGTTCCCCCTCCATCAAACTATCATAGCACAAAGAAATGACAAGCATAGACTTGTGAGTGCATGTATTTGTTTCTAGGTTTGATTTTTATCATAAACTGCTTCTTTTACTGTCACCTATCTATAAAGAAGCATGCAACTTGGAAGTACTCCCAAGTTCACAGCTTCCAGGCAACTATGGGTGCCTTGGTTTCCATTTTTACTCTGAGGCAGATTAGAGGTCTGTCTCTACATAGAGGCTTTACAGATAATTTCAATTTTATGTAGTTTTGAAAGGTTTGAAATACAAAATATCTCAAAAAATGAAGTTACCATTTTCTGTCCAGGTCTAGAGGACTACAACGTGAGCACAGAAATAGGGGCATTCCTATTTCCATTAAACAAGTACAACAGGGAGATTACCAGAGTAAACATGGATAAATGTATCCTCGCTGCAAGAAGTTTCCATGAGACCTTTGATACTTCATTAAAATTCACTGATTTCAGATGGACCATATAGTTCGTGGGATCAGAGCCTACTGACAAAAGTTGAACTAAACTATGCCCTAATAATTTGAAAGTTTGTCCAAATTCTTACAGTGAAACCTGTCAAGGTGTATCTGTGTGAATGCATGTGTTTTGGTATTTCTCATTTTATTATTCCTATACATTAATTAGCCTGCAGGTTGCCTATGAAATAGACATTGCTTCTACCGTACTTGCTTTGTAGATATTTCCACAGGAACTTTATAAAGCCCTCCAAGGTTTTGTTTTTAAGAATCTTCTTTACTTCCCTTAAAAAGATACAGTAATCCATCATAATTTCAAGTACTTTTTAAGACATGTAAGTTTGTTAAAAACAATCACTATGACTTTTTACAATAAATTGATGAAATTGTAAGATATTGCCTAGAAGTATTAAGGCCATGGGTTACAGCTAGCAACTCTTTTTCAACAAACCCCAACTTGATTCTTTTTTTACTTCCTTTTTTACAGAGTTGCACCTAATTCAGTCATCTCCCAGCCTGTACTAGTGCCAGAGCCTCTTCCTGTGTAGGTGGAGAAGCATCCCTTTGTCCTAATTTTTAATTTAATGAAGTTCTTATTTGCCAAATTCTCCAACCTGCCTAAACCTCTCCAAAGGGAAGTCCTCCCTATACAGCATGAAGCCTCTGGTTTGGGATCATCTGCTGATGTGATAGAAATTCACTGTACAGCTTCCTCCAGACCACTCCATAAAATTTTTAAGCAGGGAAAATCCCAGGATAGACCTCTGAAGGACTCCACTGTGGGTATGTGTTGGGAGTAGAAGTGGTGATCGAATGAACTCTGGCAGTAGAATGAGAGGTTAAGGTGCTCAGAAGCCAATGTTAGAAATTTCTTTCTGTTTGGCTATTTTTTTTTTTTAATTTTAATATGGTCACACTATTTTCTAAATCCTAATCTATGACCTTTGTGTCTCAGTTAATTAGGTAAGACTTGCTGCTGGTGTATCTGCAATTGTACAGATTTTAGTTTATCACTTGGCGCTTGTGCAGAACATTGAGCTGTCAGCTTATTACATCCTTCTGACTGATCCCAGGCCTTTGTAGCCAAAAGATCTGCAAACTTGTTACAAACAAATAAAAGACGGGGCTCTCTAAGCTACTGTTGTGCTTCCTGTCTGGATCCCTTTTACTTTGTGCAGAGACTTTGCTAGCAGGACATGCAAATCTAAAATGTGCAACACAACTTCCTGATACAGACAGTCGAGAGTAACAAACCAATGAGCAGCTATGCTAAGCATTAGTTTGCTCACCACTCCCAATCAAGCACCTGAGCAGCCTCTGCTGACAAGGTAGGTGGGCATCTTTTAGTCAGATGGGGAAGAAGAGTCTTCTACTGCTCCCTGGAAGGAGCTGATTCTCAAGGTTACTGAGTTGCCATCAGTTCCCTGGTTTCCCCTTTAGGATCACATACCTCTCAGGTATGTGATGTCTTTCCTCTGGTTGGTGTCTTTCCCCTTGAATTTCTGACCTACTACTTATCCTCATCTCAGCAGTCTTACCTCTGCAATTTTATCCTTCTTATCGTGCGCAGCTCCACTCTACAGATTTTCTCACATCTCAGGCAATTTCATCAGAAGTTTAGGCTGAGGTCTCACAGCTGGGCTGTAGCGAAGCTGGACCCAGGATCACAGACTACTGATTTGCTGACTTGGTGTAACACAGTGAACCTGCTCTTGCCTCCTCCCTCCCTCACTTTTTTCCCCATTGACTCTGAAATCAGCCAAGCAAAGGTCAGCTTCAGTGCTGGTGTTCAGAAAGGAAAAACATTCTTTTCTTCTGCTTTTAGGATGAGGAACAAACTGTCTGAGACATGCAGAAACAGCTTTTAATAGTGTGTGTCTGTGGTAACTCACCTCATCTTTCATTCTATAAATATTATGTGCGGGACTATGGCAAGCAGAAGAAATGACAGTGCTTTAAACCAGAGTTTGTATTCAGGTTTATGTGTAAGCCTAGCATGGATGAGCCAGTTCTTTACTGGTAACATTATCATGTGGCTTAAACCAAACTGGATTACATTGGTCATATTGAAGTTGAACTGAACCCCACATTTTACTTGTTTGTTTCCATGGCTAAGTGCAAAAACTTTGACTGTAGGAAAACAGATTTCAGGAATGGAAACACTAGTGGATATAATAGTAGTGAGAAGGCTGTGGGAGGGATAAGTAGTTGTTAATATTAGGCACAAAAACAGATGGAAGACTGAATTACTAGATTACCAAGAGAAAATGAAGTTGAAAGAGTTGATAGGAAATTCAATTTCATAAAATAAACTATGGTGAGCAAGAGAAGAGTGATTGACTATAGGGTTACAAACTGTGTAGTAAATGAGTGTTTTGTAATCACATGGAACCTGGATTTTTAATATGAGGCTTTAGAGTTGATAAAAAAGAGAAGATATAACTCTTGCTTGTATCAACACTCTGAGCCCACCAAATACTCTTGACTAGTAGTAGAAACAACCGTCTAAACTCCTGTCACTACCAGTACAAAATGAAGCTCTGTTTGCTGCAGTATATCCCTCTTCAATGTAAACTAGATGGTTTAGCATGAAATTAATGTGGGGAAAGAAAGGTGTAAAAATTTCTAGTCTGTGTAATGATTTTTACTAAAACTTCATTTTCTTCCAGAGTGAGTATCTGTAGCTGCTGTTACGTTTTTCGTACTTTTTTCTCTCATAAAGACCTGGCACATTCCTCTGGAAGCTGAGGGATGAAGACAGCTGTTAATTAAAAGATGTAGAATATTGTAAATTGGCCTGTGCATGGAATGTAGTGACAAAAATAGCACAAATGTGTTTTGTCATTGGCTGTATGATCATGCATGGAAATTCCTGAGTTAAACTAATAAGTGCAAGAATGCAGAGCATGTAATAACCCTTTAATTTTTCATTCTTATATTTTACTCCAAAAATGCAGGTTACTACCTCTAAATGAGTGAAGTTGTTTCTCAGTGATAAGATCAGATTGCAGCACTGCAATGATGAGGCATCTTGAAAGGGCTGAGGTTTATTCTGACTCAGGGGGAGAATGAGGATTATTGACACCAGGGAGGGATAAAGGAGGTAGTATTGGCAAGGGAAGATGCATGTATCTACTACATATTTTAAATCGCAGGGTAAATTGACTGCTACCGGAATTAATCCTCACTCATTTTGTTTGTACTCTCACGAATGTTCTCAGGGACCCAAATTAAGAGGATGCTGTGTTAAAATACTCACTTTATCTAGTCATTTACTAAAGGCCTTTTAGCAGAATTGGCATATTTTTCATGACACATTTCCATTTTGCCTTCAGTTTTTCTGGCAAAGGTTTGGAGCAGTATATCTCCTTTAAACAGAAGGTCTATTGTTCAAAGAGCTGGTCTCTGTAGTTTTTCCATTTTATTGTCTCAGCAACACAATTCCACCTGGTTAGAGGATGAAGGAGAAAAGCAGTTGTGAAGTGTATGTGCTTAGGGCACAAAACCTCATCCAACCATTTCTGGATATCTTTCCTTTCCATTGTGGTGAAACAAATTTTACTCCAAAGGAGATACTGGAGTCTTCTCCTTCAGCATTCTGTGTTTATCTGACTGAGACTAAACAGCAACTCTAAATCCTGAGAAAAGTTGGGTTTATACAGACCTCTTTGCATCTTGCTGTAAATGAACAGGAAGCATCTTCCCCTTTTCCTACCCAAGAAAGACCTTAACACCTCAATTAGGTTTTTAACTTTAAAAGCAATAATAATATAAACTTCATAATGGTTATTTTTTCCCGGATGGTTCACTGGGGAGACTAAGGAGTTTTTCATGTGGTAGATGTGAGGTGTTGAAGTTTTTCAAGAGAGAGAGCTCTCATCTCTCTTTCTCATGCTTTTGAAATAAATAGGTTTTCATAAAAGAATATTTTTGCATTAAGTTTTAATTACTTAACCTGTTTTACAGATTACATTGTAATTCCAGTATCTGTGTATCTGTCCTATAAGAATGCGCACATTTAAGTCCTGTTGGCCAAATTCCTTGCGTACATGTATCCTGAAGTGGTTTGGTTCCCAGGTACTTCAGGGAAGGTTGCACAAGTTACTACATACCAAGGCCCTTGTTGTGTCCTCCAGCACATGCTCTGCCTGGCAAAGGGCAGTTTCCAAGGATGTGCAGCTCCTCTCACAACATTGCCTTGGGGTTGCATGCACAGCACAGCTCCGAAAAGAACTCTGCAGGAGAGCTCACTCCTTTTGCAGCCCCACACTAGAAACAAGTTCATGCCAGAGGGGATGGACTCTCTTGCAGAGATAAGTCTCACTCTCCCTGACTGAAGTAAGGACCTGTTTCACCCCCACAGAAAATAAGCAATTTGCTACAGCTCATGCAAGCCTCTGGCTTAATACCATTTACAGAAAGTCAGTTTGCCCACCTAGAATTCCTGCTCTGATGTTCTTGGCTGTGGTCCAAACCCAGGGTTGATAGATGCACTGAATCTGCATAGCAACCATCTGTTTGGAGCATGGGAGGCTATCACCAAGCACAGAGGTAATATGCTGCAGACCTAATACACACAGCAGATGCCATTTTGTCCTTCAGCAGCTGCTCTTTACATTAACTGTAGTTTCTGTCAGCTTGTACACCCTCTTGCCAACACAAATCATACCTTTCCAAGCTATCTCCTGTGCTGGCCACAGCCAAGATATGTGAACACGAAGGGAGAAAAAGGGATGCTTTTTGCTTAGGGACAAAATGAGGTCTAACGAAAACCAGACTGGAAAAGGCTGTCTTTCCTGCCCCTTCTCTGTCAGCCTTCCCTTTGTGTAGTAGTGCGTAAATAAACTGATTTTTGGCTAACATCGTTTACAAACTCTTCCAAAAGACTGACCCCAAGGGATGGGATGCAATGTAGTCAGGAGAGGATTACTCTTGGTCCACTGGAGCAGTTCCTGAGCAACATTGTTCCTATGTGGAGCTGCTGGAGCTCAGAGAGTGTGAACAATTCTGAAAGAACAGATGAAACATTTTTTTTTTCTTACTGTATTCAGCGTGGATTTACATGAGATGGACTTTGTAAGAAAAAACCATTCACAGCATAGGGCAGGGCTGGGTTGCTCTGGAGTCATGGAAGAGGGTTGTCAAGCACTGGAGTGCACTACCCAGGGAGGTGGTGAAATCACCATCCCTGGAGGTGATCAGAAAATGCCTGGATGTGGCGCGTGGTGCTTGGTCTAGTCAACAAGGTGGTGTTTGGTCAAAGGTTGGATGATCTTGGCGGTATTTTCCAACCTTAATGATTCTGATTTTATGATATGGTAGTGTTATGGGACATGAATGGTGAGGATGGACAAGAAGCTGGACTAGAGAGTCATCAAGCCTCCAAATTACAATCTTTCTTAAGCTGGGCTGTGTGTGCTCCAAGAGTTTACAATGTGAATGCCAACAGGATATTCTAGCCTGCATACTTTTATTCAGGTAACTTTTGGGAGTTATCCAGAAAAACAGAGAGGCATAGATTAGTTTTTCTGTTTATCTGTGAAAAAAATTATCAAAATGTATAATATATATCACTATGCTGAGCTCCCACAGCCTTTAAGTCAGCTCGTTTGTAACATATTGCAGTAGAAGAATCTGAGAAGATCCAGTGGAGGACAATGTATGCTTGATTTTGCTCTTTGGAAATACCAACTTTCAGTTGCTTCTTACATTAATTGTAAGATTAAAAAAAAAGAGAGAAATGAGAATTTTTTTTCTACTGCAATTTATTTGATGGAAAAATCTCTCCTGTTTGGTGGGAGATAAATGTCGAAATGTGAGAAAAAAAAAAGTAGCTGAGTGGAAAGTAAAAATAAAACTACATAAATACCTACATACACACAGTTTTTACATCTAGTGCCTTTAGAAAGGCTACTTAAAGGCAGAATATGCATATAAGAAAGTAATTTCAAAAGAAAAAGCCTTTTTTTTTTTTTT
>VWZG01010838.1:771170-814671 GCA_013396735.1 Grallaria varia
ATGGGGGGGATGCTGGAAGGGAATGTTGGACTATGACCAGAGAATTGATGGTGTTTTGAATTTCTGCATGTTTTTCTCCCTATAGCAGAAGAGGAACCTTTGAAAAAGTTAATACAAATTGTTTTCCTCACAAAGGCTCACAACCTAGATAGGTCTTTTGTCTGTAATGAAGGTTTTGAGAAATTGCCCACATAAAAACAATTTAGTTTAATCTAATTCATTGCTTACACTTAGTATGAAAAGCTCCAAACTGAAATAAAATAGATCTGGCCAATAAAATGTGTCTATATTATATACTCATTATTATCAGCGGTCAGTAATATTGCTAAAAAATGAAATATTTATGTAAAAACCATTTGAACATGGAAATTTGTAGGGGAATGGTCACTATTTCTGAAGTCATGTATGTACTGGGATACCAAAATGTTGGATTAGCAGTAATTTATAACAGTATTATATTTGGGATTGCAGGAACAAAAATTCTGGGAATTCACATCCTTTCTGAATATTACTATTTCTGTCACTCCTGTGATATAGTTCATGAGATAAAGAGTTGAAGAGTAAAAGCCAATGACTTTTGTCTAGTGGCCCTTATTCTATAATACTGAACAATAAACCTCTACTCCTTCCAATGATAATTTAGGAGTGTCCCTTTCTTCATGTAAATCATTCCAGTTAAGTGAAAAGATGCCAACTGTATGCCTACGAGATCAGGCTTGGGTATGCATTCCATTATCTTATCTCCTGTTCTTCTTGGCAGCGAAGGAAATGAGGCATACTAAATTACTGTCTTCATGTTTGCTTTTCCGTCCCCTCAGTGGCTTCTGAATCTATTGACCAGTTTGAAAGTGGGTGGCAGAAGGTATCCCAGACAATTCCTTTTCTACCTGCTTTATGAAAAGTCCAAACTGAATAGACTGGAGGTCCAAATAAATGTCCTTGGTGAAGGGATGGAAGGGAAGAGTGGAGTTGTGGTGTGTTCTCTGGCTACAGAGCCAGGCACATGACCATGTGGCTGGTCATGCCCACAGGTACCTGCAGTTGCAACATCTGTTTCCTTTTCCTCAGTTTCATAGTGCAAAGGACCACAGGAGAGCTTGTAAGCAGGAAGATGGAAAGCTTAGTGGACAAAATGCGTAAGGCGAGGGAAATGCGAAGGAATAATGGAACCACTTGCTCGACTTTTGTATGAGCCTATGTCATTGCTAATGTGCTAATAGCAGTAATTTATTAAAAACATCAAATTAATAAGGCGTGTAAGTCAATAAGATGTGGGGATCAGAGACTTGTTAA
Organism: Grallaria varia; assembly: GCA_013396735.1. Classification (NCBI taxonomy): domain Eukaryota; kingdom Metazoa; phylum Chordata; class Aves; order Passeriformes; family Formicariidae; genus Grallaria; species Grallaria varia. Next base: position 772,464 of record VWZG01010838.1, read on the forward strand.
TAAATCACAGTTTTAATCACACTTCTGAAATTATTGGTGATTTTAGCACTTTGCATTATTTGGATGTTTTTCTTTGAGAATGTCTGCCTTTCAGAGAATGAGGTGGCACATGTTGCTGTGACCTAACCATAGCCAGTTACAAATACTTAATGTTATGACTAGAATATTACTCACACATATATTTTTATTGTGAAAATTTATTATTTGTTTCAGCAGACTGACTTGCCGGAGTATTTCCCCCTGGTACAAACTGCTGCCTTTGCAGCTTTTTCTTCACTGCCGAGCATCACACAGAATGCAAATGATGCGCCTTCAATGTTGTTGGTTTGCATCAAAATCAATACTGTTGCCAGTACAAGGAAAATAAGTGCAGTTATTTCTCGAGGAGTTTAATATCTGGTTTTTTTGTGTGTTCCAGGAAAATGCCTTGTAGTTAGATACTTTTCTGTGCAGGGTTCTGCTCAGACTCTGTAACTCCTTCAAGGTTAATTTACCAGATATGACTTTCCACTGCAGCTCCACAGGCTCTCTCTTTTTGATCCAGACAGGCATAATTAGTACCTTTACAGAGAAAGTGAATGAAACTAGAGGATTCAGCAGTCCCTGGGTAGGAATTTTCATTTTTATCTGGTGTTTTTTGGTGGTTTTGAGACAAGAATGGCTGCTTCTAAAGATAATGTGCAAATCCTCATTCCATGCTGTGCAACAGTATGGCAATTGAAATCAACATACTTTTCAATTTTGCTTGGATCAGAATTATCTAGAATATATATAGAATAATCATCATATATATGAGACATATATGGGATTCTCTATATAATCTATAAAATAGCATGAGATTAAAAATATGCAAACAAGTTTTACTTAGCTTTTCAAAACAGGGTATTATAGAAATTATGTCACCTATAGTTATGATAAAATACGTGTACATCATCTAATGCAATTTTTTGTTACTTTTGATCATGTTTCTGGTAGAAATGTTCAAATTAACACCAGAAACCTGAATGCTTAACTTAGAAAAATCAACAGAATTAAGTTAGTGTTGATATAAAAGAGAAAATTCTACTTGTGTATTTCACGAATTACAAATAATTTCTGAAGAACTGAGAATTTTCTCTTGGAAATGAGATTATATGGATTCATATATGATGTGCAGTCTTCTGATACAGGATGTCTTCAAAAGATTTACTGAAATTCCTGATGCAGTTGTAGATGGAGCTCTTTCAGCCAAGAACTCTGATTAGAAGTAAAATAAAACCTGTGTACTTTTGACTCTGTGACTAAAACTATTGATTATTGTGACTAGGGCTATTGTTTAATATCATCATGTGTTCTTAGCTGCATCATATCCATCACCAGCAGAAGCAGTAGAATGGCAGTTCTATTCTATCATATCCTTGATAAATTCTGAACTCGGAAGCTGTGATGCTCTGAGATTTTTGAGATAGTGGCCTTTGCACCTGTAAGGGTGGTAGGCAGACACTTAAATACCCAAGGGCAAGATATGCCATTACTACAGAATAATAGTACTTCAGGAAATTCCTCTGTGGGGAAAGGGGGCTGAGAGAATTAACTTGTTTTAAAATCTTCTAGCTGAGTATTTGAAGTTTGAAGAGGCAACAGGCAGAAACTGATGCCCAGGAAGTTCCATGTGAACATGAGGAAGAACTTCTTCCCTGTACAGCGACCAAGCACTGGAACAGATCACTCAGAGGGGGTGTGGAGTCTCCTTCACTGGAGATATTCCAGAACCATCTGGACACAATCCTGTGCTGTGTGTTCTGGGACAACCCTGCCTGAGCAGGAAGGTTGGACCAGATGACCCACTGTGGGCCCTTTCAGCTCAACCAATTTGTGATTCTTCCCTCCGTTGCAATAGTAGAAACTGTAACAGTGTTGATATAAAAAGAAAGTAAGCAGTATTTCAAGCACTAAATGATTCAGAATAGCGTTATGACTTGCATTTTAATAGAAATTTCCTCACTTTGTCAACCAAATTGCAGTATTTCAATATGCCATAGACAGAGTTGCCCTGTTGAATTTGTATTACATGGAAGCAAATGCCTATTTTATTGCTGTTGTATTGACTGGAGCATCACTGGTATGAGTGTATTGACTTTTACCTGTCTATCACCAGACAGTACTTTTCTTTGGAAACCCCACATTTACTCTTGTATGCATCTTCATGTTCACGGAAGTTTTGCTCCAGACATTTATCATGAGATAAGTCAACAAGTTTTCCAAAATATTTTCAGACTTTTAATACTGGGTGGGTGGATCAAAACTGTATAAGACTTACCCCTCACTGCCAGTAACTGTTTTATTTCAATACTTTTTTTTTTTTTTCACTGAAACCACCATAATTTCAGATTTTTGCAGTATTGCCCATATAACTGCAAGGGAAGCGTGTGTTGTACAGCCATTACGTAGTAACTTGTCAAGTTTTGTAGAGTACAAGCTTGTCTGAAAAAAAAGAAGACAGGGATGGAAAAATAAGGCAGCAATACTCTATCTGTAGACAAAAGCTTGCTCCACAATATGAGCTGCTGTCATCACATCTGCACACAGGCTGAAACTGTAGCTTCAAAAGGTATGAAATACTGCCTTTAATTAAGAGGATATTAATTCTGAAATATAATTTCTGGCATTTTAGCTGTTAAACATATTTTTCTTTATTGTGTGCTATTTTATTTAAAAAATGAGCATATTTGGAAGAACCAGAGAAAAGATGAGGGCTGTGCCACCTGTATTTCCTTCTAATATGAACTCTAGAGGGAATTTAATTCACTGTTATGAAAGAAAGTCTCTCTGAGAATACAGCAATTTCATGCAGAATGGGTAGTAAAAAGTACCTTTTTTAAGTATTCACGAATATTCAATCAGTTAAGTGCTGAACTGTGTTCAGTGATATTCACCATTATTTTATATTCGCTTTCACAAATTAATATAAATTCATTCAGACAAATTTAGTGCCTGAAGTAACAGTGGATTGCAAAAAATCTCTCAAACCTCCTTGCAGGATCGTGTGAGTGCTGATGCAGAAATCATTTGCATTGATATCTCGCTCATTCTTAGGAGCAGAAACAATTGGCCCATGAGTTAAACTGTTCAAAGGCAGTGAAATACAGAAGTGGCTTTAGGGTGATATCTCTAATCAGTAGCTTGTAGCCACCAGACCTGATCCTGCAATCAGGACGCTTGTGTGCCTAATGAAATCACAGGGTCTTGCTGACTTTAAAGGGGTGCGTTGGTTCATGAGACTGTTGCTAATATTGACCTGCAGGATCAAGGTTTATGGGATAAAAGAGTAATTTCTATTAAAGTTCTTTCAGAAAAAATCCGAAAGAATTATGACAGTCCAAATAAACTAGGCTTTGTTTCTTAGCCAATGTATGAACAGGAACAGATGGTGGAAATCTGTCATTACCCTCTTTTGATTAGCAGCTGTAAGTTAAAGGTAGTCAGTTGGGATGCTGCTAATGCATTTAAAATAAAGAGATGATTAAATAAAAAGAGTCTGTAATGGAGAGAACTAACTGATATATGGTGTTACACTGCAGTTTATCTGTTACAGAAAAGGCTCTTTAAACTGTGATGGAACAATTCTTATTCTGTCCAAGTTTGTAAATTCTGGGGCATGTGAAAAACCAAAAATGAACCTAAAAGCCTTTTGGTAGCTTCCTGTTTCTGAACTGTCTGCTTTCAGGAGAAGACCAGTTGTTCAGACTGGTATTCTGAACACCCCAATTACTCACTGCATAAAATGACCTTCGAAGCTGGCCAACTTCCACTTCTACATTTAAAGAAAGTGTGTTTGAGGAATAAAAAATGGGGAAGTGCTGTCTGTTTCTGCAATAAATATTGAAAGGGTTTTCAGCTTAAACTAATAATATGTAAGAGAAACACCTCTGGCTGAAGTTTTCTCATAAATATTTCAAACCTATCCGTCACTGGTAGCAGTAGTTTCTTGAGGCACAGAGCTCATTCTCTGCATGCTGGGCTGAGTTAGAAGTAAGTCTTTCCTTCAGAAAATACTCCCTCCAGAAAGTGAGCGGGATTGAATTATCACCATAACTGCAGAGTGTAGAAAAAAGCTCTTGAATAACGTGATAAAGGTAGACCTCAAGACCAATTTCTATGATGTTTTTGCAAGGCAAAGCTGTTCATCCTCAGATGAATATTAAAAGGAAATAGGGACTCTCACTTCTGTTTGTGCTTTCAAGTGAAAACTACTGTATCTAATTCTCTTGTATGTTTCACAGTTTTTACATCTGTATTGGGGTATTAAATTCAATAGAGTTTCTTCAGCTTAAGACAGGAAGAAGAACACAGCACATTTGGTTTAGGCTCACTTTCCTGTCTTGCTGGCAGACTTGATAAGCATTTTTTGGGGAATATGTTACCAAAACACTAACATCTGCTTGAGAGAATAGATTCTTGTTTGGCACTGGATATTTCCAATACTAATAAGAAAATAACATGTGAAAGTAAAAAACTTATGGAGTATGCGGAGATGCATCAAAATGAAGGCAGCAAGTTTTGCCTATTTGAAGGAAGCAAATACTGCATTTACAGTAAGAAAATGTTGTTAATTATATTGGCCAAAATGATTAATCAAGGCATTTTGCTGAAGGTGGAGCACTAATGAGCGATGTTGATCAACAAGGTCTGGCACACAGCCTCGCTGCTGTCTGAAAAAAGGCCTATGGGATCCAAGAGCAGATATTCAGAGTTCTAAAAGACCTTGCTGAAACATATCTTACAATACTGTATTTTTCTCTATATTCTCTAAGTTTTCTATAATGGCAAAACCATGGTGGTATCGCTGATCATTTTAAAAAGCCAAATTTATATCAGATTTTGTCTTTTTATGAACAGGTACCTGGGTATTAAATTGAGATGAGCCAGCAATTTTACCCACAAAGCCTATGCATTATTTAAATGAAGACTGCCACTCTATCACTAGTTGCTTTCACTGCTTCATTTGAATGTGAAATGTATTTATCTTTTACTGTTGCTATAAAATCTCTCCCAACACTAAGTTGCAAGCACCACAAGGGAACAATCTCCTTCCCAGTAACAGAACTCTTATTATTTTTATTTTTACTATCACGGTACATAAGAGGGCGCCTTTATGATCAAGAGCCTCATGTCTAGAAAAATTATGTTCTCCTGTATTATATATATTATAGAATTATAGCATTTGTTTATTGTTGCTAGTAAAAGCAAATAATCTGTTCAGCTACATTTAATCAGCTAAAATGAGTTCATTTTCTAATGCATAATGCTGATATTGTACTGCCAAGAGATTAGAGAGAGTTTTATACAGAATTTTCTTTTGTTTCAGGAAGAATAGAGATTGCCTTACAGTAAGTTCTGAAGAAGGATTCATATCTTGCAGCCTCATCAATATGGTTGTATATATGAGCATGTCTCTTCCCAGCCCATGGGGCTAAGTACAATCCCTCTCTTGTGACTATAATTATGAAGCTTCATACAATGACTGTAGGACCCTGTTTAGAATATATGAAAGTGGGTTTTTTGGGGGAAGTTTAAATTTACTTAAGGTAGATTGCCTAGCAAGCAGCTTTTTTCCCCCCATAATAATCCTTCTTTCTTTCATCCAAAATAGACAAACTAAAAGTATGCTGTGAGATTTGCCTAGTTTTATAAATTTTTTTGGTGATTGGGAACATGATGCACCACAAACTTGAATAATGCTAAATCTAAAATAGACTGAAGGGAAAGAATACCACAGCAGTGTAAAAAAAACCCCAAAACAACAAAACAAAACGAAACAAAACAAAACCCCAAAACCAAAAAAAAAACCCAACACCAAAAAAAGAAAAAAACAAATGGTGAAAAAAAGAGCAGCAGGGTTTCAATCAGTGCAGCAGCCTCCTGGCCAAGCCTCAAGATAAGGTTTGGTGCAATACAGAAAGGAAATAGAGCCATTTAAACGTATCAGTTTCAGGGTTTACCTGGGCCTGGCTGGCAGTGGTGCTGGGGGAAGGACTGCACTTTGCCCTGTGGTCTGAGGGTGGCCATGGCCACCAAAGCAGCAGCCCTGCCATCACCGGCTGTGGAGATTATTCCGGGCATGATCTGGAGGAAAGCAAGGCCACTTCCAAGCTCCAGGCTCAGAGGGAATTTCAATGGACCAATGACCATGGAATCCTGTAACTGAACCCTTTGTGGGGAGAAGCCCCAGGGACATGGGAGGGATGGCCAAGGTCCTATATGATGAGTCACAGGACAAGATCCCAGAGCCCTCACCAGCCCTACACATTCTGTCCCTGCATGGGACAGCGAGGTCTCATCATAATTTGAAAACACAGCGTGTACCTGTGGTAAAAGTGTTTTGGAATCTCTGCACTGTCAGCTTGGTCTTACATTTAACACCTGCTTGTCTAAGTTTCCTCACCCTGATGAATTGTTTAAGGTGTCCATCATGCCTCTGACAGTCCTTCTCTTGCCTTCCCAGTGTGTCATCTCTGGATTTTTAACAGAATAGTGTAAAGAGTAAATTTGAGTTTTGTTTGTTTTGACTGTGAGCTGGAAAGATATATTCAATAATGGAAGTGCAGATGGCGGCTGAGGTATCAGACTGCTGCCTTTCTTACGATACAAAATAGCAACGATCTGAGATTCATCACATGGTACTTCTTTCTCTGTTTCTTTACAGAAAGGTGATTAGGTGCAGTAACACCCCTGTGCCATTTTTAATCAGGTTTCCTAAGGAATTAGATGTGCACGATGACACTGTCATTTTCTCTTACCACAAACAGTTTTTGAAGTGGTTTCTTAATTGCAATCACATTTGACAGGCGACGGTTTAAAAATGATCAGGTAACTCTGACAATAATGTACTGAGTAAAAGAGAGAGACCCAAATCATTGCCTGAAGAAGTATGAGAAGATTGCAATATGAGGTACCAGAACACGTCAGTAAGCATCTCTCAATCATGAGAAAAGCTCCAGTGAGGGGAACTGTGTGTTTTGCATGGAATGACCCAAACATGAGGCAAAGCCTCAGTATCCAAGGCTTCATTAGGTCTGCTGTCACAGATCTGTGTACTCCGCTGATAGCTCACTACATTTCTTCTCCTTGTTTTAATAAAACAGAGGCCACTTGGACATATTTTTTATGAATTAGTTCCATATGATTATCTGCAAAACTTTCTTGTAAAGTTAGTAATTTTTTCACCAATTTGACCCTTGATGTGGATGACGCAATGATTAGGTTAACTTTCACTGTGGTAATGAATTTATTGAGCACTCCTAAGCATTTGAAATTTCTTTTTCAGCAAGAATAATTTACAGATGGTAATGATTTAAAATATCTTCTTTGTCAGTTATTTATGTTTCTGGCTGGAATTAGTTCTGACTTTGCCAATGCTTTGCCTTCTCTGGACCAGCATTTGCCAGCTCAGTGTTGACAGTTTCTTATGTACAAATCCAGTGTTCGGAGCATTACAAACTCATTTTTCAGTCAAAACATGGAAAATTCATCAAAAATTATTTTTGTGAACATGTTTAATACAGCTCTTTTACCATAACGTAGGATAAGAATGAATGTCAAAACCTTGAAAGCTTCCTCAGTACTGAATTTGTGTCCTTCCCTCTACAACACTGAAGATCTTGTTCAGTTCACCACAGGACAATATTTTCAGGAGACAGAGCAAATGTAATGCAATGAGTCCGTGATTCAAGAGAATTTCTGTCAAGAATGTCTCTAATATTTTAGTATCATCTTAAATGTTACTTTTTAAGAGATTAAAACACTTAAGCCACACCTCGGGCGCTGTTTCCAATTCTGGGCCCCACAATTTGGGAAGAATGTTGAGGTGTTGGAGCATGTCCAGAGAAGGGCAGTGGAGCTGGGGAAGTGCCTGGAGCAGAATTCGGTGAGAAGTGGCTGAGGGAGCTGGGATTAGTTCATCCTGAAGAAGAGAAGGCTCAGGGGAGACCTTATCACTCCCTACAACTACCTGAAAGGACGTTGTAGCCAGGTGGGGGTCAGTCTCTTCTCTGAGGCAACCAGCAATAGGACAAGAGTCTTAAGCTGCACCAAGGGAGGTTGAGGTTGGACATTAGGAAGAAGTTCTTCACAGATAGAGTGATTAGGCATTGGAATGGGCTGCCCAGGTCATTGGTGGAGTCATTGTCCCTGGAGGTGTTTAAGAAAAGACTGAATGTGGCGCTTGGTGCCATGGTCTAATTGACAAGGTGGTGTTAGGTTGGACCCAATAATCTCAGAAGTATTTTCCAACCTAGTTGATTCTGTGATTCTGGGACTTCTCCCCAGCAATTTCAGTAGTGATTGTAAAAAAGTAGAATGGGGAAGTCCAGCCTGGTCCTTGTTTTGTCTATGACCCAAAGTCCACATTATAGAGAAGTGCATCACAGTTGTGTATTATCTCAAGAGAAATGGACATTTATTCAAGTAATGTGTATGTTTACAAGACACTTGTGCTTTAAAGTAATTTTTTTCCAATTTTGATATTAAATGACCAGAATTCACGGATATATTGCCACTACTGTGCAGGTTTTCTTGTTGACACTTTTTCCCTATCCATGCTGTCCTTGATATTTCAAGAGAGACCATGTTGAAAGACAAAATGGCAAGCTGATAAGTAATAACTGTAAGACATGAATGTTCAGGTCAGAAAATAAAATTAATTCGATACCGTGGGAGTTGATAGTTCTCAAATACTCTGCACTTTCATGTTCAAAAATGTGTGCAAATCATGCCAGCTGGGGATGTGTCTGTGTGTGTTGCCACGCATTAGAGGTATATTCAGGCTGTAAATTAGCTAAATTTTTTATTTAAGTCTTACAGGACAACAAGAAATCTGCTCCAATTCCAAGACTGTAGCAGATTTACCTTAACATATTGTCTATTGANCTAAATTTTTTATTTAAGTCTTACAGGACAACAAGAAATCTGCTCCAATTCCAAGACTGTAGCAGATTTACCTTAACATATTGTCTATTGACAATTTAATATGAGTATTACAAATGGTTGTGCAATCCACATCATAGGGCTTGTTTTGAAAGGGCCTTTCTTAGTCTCCTTATTCTGAAAAGCTGGTATTGCAGTTCTAAAGTAGAGGTCACCTTCCCTTCCTTCCACAGAACCTCGATTAGACTTAGACTGGAAGCATGGAAGGCAGGGGGAAAGATTCTTTTTGGATTGTCATTACCATCCTCTCACTTTCTTTGTGAAACTTAATTGCATCAACTTTTTTCACCCATATGTGGATAACGGGTAGAAAGAAAATGCAGCCTGATGGTACCGTGCAATTAAATGATCACACACAAACAAAACACAAAAATTGATTTTCAAATTTACTAATACTGATATTAGATTTGTATTGGAAATTATATATACCTAAGTCCATTAATTTCACCTGAATGCCTGAAAAAGTATGCATAATGAAGTGTTAGGTCAATGCTATTAAAACCACTATTTATCTTGGAAGTAGAATTTGAAATATTTTAGGTATTTTGCGGATAATTCCTTTATAGAAGGAAGGTGCTCAGAGCATTATCAAAGTCAAGGCCTTTTTCAAGAAATCTCAAGCTGAGGGATCAAGCAATAGCTTTTTCAGAAGCACTGGTTGGAGTAACATGGGTTACACTGAAGGAGCTGTGAAGATTCACACATGCATTTCACATTTAGCAGAACAGGGGGGGTTCTGAATCATTGGAAGAACTAAGTGAAAAATGCTTTCATAGGCACATTTTGAGTTTTATTTTTGTTTCTTTTACCTTACATTCACCAAAGGATTGGGGCTGTACTGTATGTGTGTACTACAGTGACAGCAATCACTGATTTTTATTTTTCTCTTGCGATGGATGATCAAAAAATACGGTCTTTATTTTGTCTTTGGTGAGTCAGACAAGATAATTCATCCTCAGTCTGACATACATTAAGTGCTTGATATCCCAGGGATCTTCAGAGTTATTCCTAGAATAGTGAAAAATAATTTTCTTAACAGCTTTGGAAATAATAAGTTACTAAAATAATAAGACTTCAGCAATTCACCAGGTTATTCATTCATACATCTGCATGAATTCATATGAGAATGAATCTCAGAAGTCCTGATGGAGTCACTTATGGTTTCTGTTAGGAAATGTACTTCTATTGCATTTTCTGCTTTTCATAATTTCAAAATATTGGCCTTATTTTTCAGGGTTCTTGTCTTGATATTTCAGCCGCTGACTGTTGTTTCGGCTACTGGGTTACAAGCAGGGGTTGAACATAGATCTTTGTTGCTCTGAAGGACTAAACAGTTTTATGGTTGTTTTCCCACACACTGCATTTAAACTGACATTACTGACATTCTAATAATGATTGGCTTGTTTCAGAATGGTGTTGCTGGGAAGGTCTTTTACAGGTGATATTCTCAAAACCCACAGGTAGCCTAAAATTACAAACATTTCCTACGACTATTTGGAGAAAATGCAGTACATGTATCAGTGGAGGATTCAGCTGAGGATTTCTTTTGGTTTGTTTACAGGCATCATAATGTCTTCTTTTTCCCTCAAGGTGAAATATTTTAGGCTGCTAAAGGAGCAGAAATCCTTCAGGTAGTAAGGATGTTACTAATTTTCTGAAGCCCAGGCCCATTTATTTCCTAGTATGATTATTATTCACAACTCAATTCTTATTAATTTTATATATAATATCTCAAACAAGAGATGCCTAAGAGAGGCCTCAGCCATAAGTTTATACAAATTTGTATATATACAGCTTTCCTACTATTTATGGTGCCTTAAAGATGACTCACAAGAAAATCATGGATTTATGAAGCTCCTTTCATAAACCAGAAAAATCTAAAGTTTTGTAGCTCTTTAGGCACAGATTATTAATGCTGCAATGACATTAAGGAGTATTAAATGCAAATTTTCAAAGCTCCAAAGAGCTTTATTGGGATAAGCAACATTTTTATTGAGTCACTGTTCTAATGAAAATCTGGCAAAGTAAATCCAAGCAAAGGCCACCACAGATGTTCTGCTGTGCTTTATCAAGGAGTGAGCTGTACAGGGCTTGGGGGAGAGAGGAAAGCTTGAACGAACCCAGTCTTTATGTGCATTTACCCCAGCTAATTTATAGCGTGTGCTGCGTATAAACCACAGGGGAGCACTCAGTAATAAAATAAAAAAAGGAAAAGTTGTAACTGTATAATACTGTAATGAACATGTCAGATAAAGTAAATGAAAGAGATGGAAGAGATTCTGGACTGCCAGGTGCTTTAACTGAGTATGGAGGCTTTCTAGGATGCAGGGAGAAATGGCACTCTTGATTCTGTAGATGACACTACATCACTGTGGATTTTAACAAGAAATAAACCTAATTGTATGTTAGTTCTGCTCATGGGGATAGAATTATGATTATATTGTTCACTAAAAATTGCAGGCTCATACAAATGGATATGCTATAACGTGGATAATACTTATATAATTTTATCTTAGACAAGAATGTAGAACTATCTCACAGGTGACACACTGCTGTGCCTTTGAAGTATAATATGCTATTTTGGAAGTGTGGCAGAAGCTATTTAATATCACTTCAGAAGTCTAGATGTAATATGGAATCTTGATTTCTGTGTAATTATTTAAGCATATACTATGTAGAAAATACTGAATTGATTTATAAGCAAGGAGGCTGTATATTTATGACAACTACCGTCCATGTCATACATTGTTAATACATGAGTCTTTCATAGGGATCAGATTTTCAAGATTTTTGTAGGTTGCTGTACACACTAATTAACACATTTATGGACTAAGAAGCAGAAGAAAGACTGGTGAAAGGGCCTGGGACTATTACCTTAATCTCATCAAAACAATTTTGAATGAATGTTAATTAGATTAAAAGCCATTTAGATTTGTCCTTGTAGGTAACCAAAGTGGCCTTAAAAGCTGAACGGTATCTTTAAAACAGAGTAAACCACATAACCAACCAAATAAAGATCCCATAGTAACAGATATAATTTGACTGTTGATAATATAATGGCTTCATAGAATTTGTTAATAGATTCTGTAATTTTGAAATGCATCACATAATTAATACCAGGAAATAGCTGCACTGACTCAGTCTTTCAGATTAATTTCAGCTGTGGAAGAATAATGGTGTTCCCATTAGATATACACGTACGATGTATTATATCAAAGATTCCTTCTTTTCTTTATGCTGGGATTATGCCATTGACCTTTATAAGGATCTCTGTTTCCCAGAGTCCAGGGAAGCATAATGGGTCTTGCATTGTTCTCTCAGACTCAGAATGATTTTCTCTTACCTTGCAAAACAGTTTTCCCATGTGGATTTTTAATATAATATATTTATGCCATCCTGTTATGACTTAGAAAACAGAGATGGCCTTTAAAAGTTTGAACTGTATTTCAGTAGTCACCTTGAGTTAGAAAATGTTTGGGCTTTATGCAGCTGGTCCTGAATTCAACTTGTGGATATTTCCACATGAACAGTCCGTTTTTGGGTAGCTCGTTTTGATTCCAAATTCCTTACTGAAATTAAGGCTGTCCTGACTTTTAGACTATACCATGGAAAACAACATTCATGGCACTAAAAGGCACCTGGATCTTGGAAAAACATGGCCATTTCTTTATGGTATGATTAATAAATTTTCATCACTGTATCCTAATGTTTTATGTAAATCAAAAGTACATTTGGGCAGCAGAGATGTATCAAAGCTGTTATGAGGAGCTGAGATCCATATGTATGAAGTGATCATAATCTTCTCAAAAAGAGCCATGACAAGTCAGAAAAACCACAACAGACCCACAAAGAACTAAAACCAAGTCACTTATCGCTAGAACAGATGAGTTATGCTGGGCAAAATTGTAAGAAGTGCTTTTTAGAAGAATTATGAATCAGCTCAAAAGGTAAGCCTCAACTGTTTTGGAGTCCATCATAATGCTTTGTGATGCTTTATTGTGAAAGTGGGTAACCTTAAGTCTGGTCACCATGGAGAGGACTCACAATGACTAACCTCAGGTATCTAAATTAAGATGTTTGCATTAGGAAATCAGGCTTTCCATATGGACAATACATCAAAGCAAGTCTATTGGAAATCCCGAGTGTGGTCAGAATGCCTAACCTGTGTGCTTGAGCACTTTAACTGCAGTGATGGCTTCCAGCACCTAAGTTAGGCTCCCAAGTCTGAGAAAATTCTCTTGTTGATATATGGGATATGTGGAATAATAGGCAAAGGATAAATTTAGTGGGTCTGAGTAGCTGAATGCCTGTCTGCAATTCTTCAGCACTTGTTTGCACTTCATATAAAAAATAGTAACTTACCTTTTATTGCAGAATAACACTGGTTTGTTGTTAAGGGCCTCAGAGACAGATAGATAATGGTTACAGGGAAATTACACTGGAAATTTTATTTTTTAAAGCAACATTTATGTTTTAGCATGTTGTTGTTTGTGCATATTAAGTAAATGTTTATAATGCTATCAAAGACAAATTGATACTAATTTTATCTAATCAGGATTCTCTCTGTCTTTCATTCCTTGCCTGAGTAGCTTAATGTGGTCTAAAACTATCATTACTGTCTCTTACCATCATCAAATATGTGTGTAGATATTTCTATCAACAAAAACATTGTTTAAAGAAAATTGAGAAACATTTGAGAAGGCACCAACTGCTTACAGTACTAGTCCATATTACATAATTACGTCTTACAAATGAACTAAAATTGTTAGAGCTCTGTGACAGTGATAGTTGCAAGAGTAAAATATATGTATTTATTAAAAACAAACAGGAAGAAACAGATCATTATAGTGTACAAAAGTTGTTTAGAAACTGTACCCTGAAGAGATCTAACACAGACAAGCAGAATGGCCTAGAAAATGGAAAAAAAAAAAACAATTGGTCTGGCTTGACCAAAAGTGAATTGTAACAAAACTGAATCAGTCTGAAGACAGCTTATTTTCCAGGTAGTCTCTTCTTAGGTCAAGAAAGAAAATCAGGCCAAATATTGAATTTTGTGTCTTCACAATTTTAATGATTAATAGCTCATTTACCCCTTAGGTGTCTGTCTTGTCCTCCATGTGTTTGGATGGAAAGATAATGGTTGGAACTGAGACAATATTTCGTGTTTATATTAACATTAACTGATAAAAAAGACTATATATATCAGTGGTAAAAATAAGGGGGACAAGTAAGCTCAAACTTGCAATCATAGTGTTATAAGACTCCTGGTTTTGAAGTAGGTTGATGCCTATCCCTGGTTTACTTGGGCTGGGGATATGTTTTCAAAGCTTTTTGCTGCCTACCTGTACAAAATTCAGGCTTCTGTCCATATAGACTTCAGAAAACACTATTCTTCTATTTTCAATTCTATGAAGATTTAAAAATACCAAATCTGTAGTTATTTATTTTTAGTTGAGGCTGGGAATGTTAAGTACGAGAGAAATATGATTGGTTGTTTTGGGGAAGAAACTGGAATGGGCTGATAGGGTCATTTATTTATAGGATTCTGCCTGATATTATTATTGGCTGACTTGAGCAAATTCAAGAATCCCCACAGATGGCTTCCAACAGACAAGTGCTGTGTGATGTTGCAACAGAGAGCATTTAGTTTGTGGTAGACAATGGAATAATAAGGTATTACTAATAACTGTAGTGTGCATAATTGCTACTATGCAGATACATAGTAATTTTCAAAAAGCTTCTTTATACTGAGTAGGAAGTAAAGAGGACCGAATTAAATTTCTGACCCTTCAAGTTTCTAGGAGAGACATATATAAAGAGGCGTCATAATAATTCTGAGAATATGAAATATTCAGTCCCTTTGTGCTTTTGAATGACCTTTTTCTATCTTTTGGATACTGATTAAAATGAGTAATTTGTGGAAATGACAAAAAGATTTATAATAAACAAAAAAACCTTTATAACAGACTTGTAATGATACCCAAAATTTAATACTGCAACCACGAAAATACAGATTCTGTTTCTACTGCACATTCACTGTGAAATAGGTATGTTCATTATGAATTCATGTTGTTGGAAATTAGACAAGAATCCAAACTAACAACCCATATAAACCAGCAGTATTACCTAATTATCCTTCCAACCTCCAGAAATTAAAGTTAATTATTTAGATTATGAAGGACCTTAAATAGTCCTTTTTATCCTGTACCTCCAGAGTATATGGAATGAAGAGCTGAGGGTTCATATAAGGTTTAGAACAGTTTAAAATAGTGATTGTGACAGTCTCTGTGAGAGATAAATCAAAAACGTATGATCTATAAATATATGTTCTATGAACACGAGCTATCCCTTTTTTCTGAAACATACATACAAAAGAACATTTTTTTAATAAGAATTAGTTTATCTAGTTTTGATTTTTTTATGCATAGTTCCTCACATATATATTTTATTTTCCTAAATTCTTCTGATGTTCTCATACATCTTGATTTATAATAGCTGATTTTATCTCATAATTAACATATTAAAATGTCACTCATTATTAAAATGGTAAAAAATATGGAATAGCAAGTCACAAATGAAAATTAATTTTTCTGGTCTTCAAAAAATAAGCACGTGAGAAACTTCAGTATTTGATTATGAGAACTTTGAAATTTACCCTCAAGTAATGTATTTCATCTTGTCAATAGTTTTAAGCATGCTGAGTGTAAAGGCTTGTTCAAAAATTAGCTCCTAAGGACCCTGGTGACTATGAACTGTGCATCTCTGCAAACTGACATCTACTTACTCTCCTCAGATTAATCTTCATTCTTGATTTGTTTCCTGCTTTTATCTTATGCTGTTAAAAAGAATGAACATTAGTGCTCCTTTCAATGGCAATCAGTGAAACTCTGAGAGACCATAACTCCACACCATAGTGTGGATCAAATTTGCAAGGAAGAGAGGTGAGTTTGATGCAGTGTTAATTGTAAATCTGTACCTGCAGATAAATGCCGAAAGGGACTGTCTTAACAATGGTTACTAAAAGTAGTTTTCTCTTTGGACTATACTGCCCAACATAGTTTTTTAATAAAAAAATTATTTTAAATGTATCATAGTATTTTATGACAATACACAATATTAAAAAATCATCTATAATTCCACAATATGCTATGAGTAGTATATATTGAAAAGATTTAGTGAATATTTTTGTAGACTCCAGATCTACATTCAATCGCCTTTGTGGTGTTATATTTAAAGCACCTTTGTGATTTAATTTCAGTTGTATTTTTTTAGCAGAGGAAGTTATTTTTAACAATTTTTGAGTCATATAAAATATAATTTGTGTATGTTCCTTCAAAAATATATATTTATAGTAAAATGTTGACATTATTAGATGACTGCCTTTCCTTTCTAAAATTGGAAGCATGGACTGCACCGTGACCTTTTCTGCTTTCCTGTGTTATAAAATGAATGAGATTAGGAATATACAGGGAATTTTTCGATGAGGCACACATGCAATAGAATGCATTTCTGAACATGAAAAATTGTCAAAGATTTGAATGCAAAAGAAACCCATGGAGATATAGGACAACAAATTCAGTAGTCTTTTCTTCTACTGTAACAACTGGTGGGATTGTAAAATTGGATTTTTGAACCAGTGAGTCAAGTCTTGTGCTATGACAGGCAATCACATCATGATTCATAACTGCATCAAGTTCCATCTTCACTCTAGTATTAGATTTTTATCCTGCTATGCTCTAACTCACCAGAAAGGAATTTTTTTCCAATAATTTATGCTACTAATAGATAGAAACCTTAATCTAATTTTCAGCCTGTATTTCACATGAACAGTTTGCATACCAGCTTTTATAATCCATTTTGTGCTGTATTCATACATAAAAGTCTTAGACCTTCTCAAACGAGGGCCAAATCAAAAGAAATCATCCGAGTCAGTGCTAGAATATACGTGAGACTAGAGATGGGGCAGTAACAAAAGAGACCTCTTAAAATACATTTGGCTTTTCAATATGTGTTAGACCACCTGGAAAAGTGTTTGGTTCGAAAGACTTGTATCAGAATTAGCAATAAAGAGGCAACATAAAAAGAGACTTGACATGGACAGAGACAATTTACGAAAGCAAGGAGTGACAGGACAAGGGGGAATGGCTTTAAACTTAGGGTAGGTTTAGATTAGATGTTAGGAAGAAAATCCGTACCATGAGGGTGCTGAGACACTGGCACAGGTTGCGTGGAGAAGGTGTGGATGGCCCACCCCTGGAAGTGTTCAAGGTCAGGTTTCGAGGAACCTGGTCTCATGGAAGGTGTTCCTACCCATGGCAAGGGGTTGAAACTAGATGATCTTTAGGGTTCCTTCCAACCCAAAACGTTCTATGATTCTATGATAAATAGGGAATAAAATATATCACCCTTAGGATAGTGGTATAATGTGTGCTATGAGAGCAAGGAAAACTTGAAATATTAGAAAGAAGAGACAGATACCTTATATAGACATGCAAGTATCTCAGACAGGCATAAAAGTAAAATGTTTCTGTTAGTACAGTTTTTATCTAAAAGACCACAGAACTAGTAAATACTAATATTTGAATGAAAGGATCATGCTGGCAGAATGTAGTAAGTAAGCATTAATTCCTTAATCTTTTCTTATCTAATCTCAGTATTCATTCACGTAGGCTCAAATCCACCAAGAATCTATCTGATCAGCAATGCCTCTTTCTTATAATCTCCGTCACTCTGCCCTCAAAATGAAGTATTTTAAATTACATCATGTTTAACCAAGGCCTAAAGTGAAGAAAAGGAGGATGACTTTTTGTTTTTAAGTGCGTGTGGAACAATAATAAGTTTTGGCAAGTTTAAGGGGATATATAAATCCAGCTTGAGTGTTTGAAGCACCTCGAATGCCTGGGATTGGTATAAAATTGCTGGAGACAGTGTACCAAAGGGGAAGAATTATTCTATGGGCATAAACACCTATCTTACCAAACTACGCCTGGAATGTAGCCCATATCTTTTGTCTTTCACAGTAAAGCAAGAAATGTATGATCTTCCTTTAAAAATGTACTGAAAAACCTCTACTTGACTACCAATGAAATCTGTCAAAGCCAAAGATAAAGTCTGAGAAAAAAACCCCAAAAACACAAAAGAGAGAAGGAAAAGTCTTATAAGGGGCACTAAGTACCAGAGAGTATATTAGTGCTCCTGGAAAACCACACAAAACTTCAACAAGATTGGTGTGTTTAATTTTAATGTAATAAATACTATTCTAAGATTTGTGATGAAATCTGGCTTACTAATACATGATGAATTTTGAAGGCAATGCCACTTTTGAATTAAGGATGAGCTAACATGACTAAATTTAACACGGAAAGCATCTTCTTTTTTCCTTTTTCTTTTTCTTTTCCTTTTTCTTTCTTTTTTGTTTTCTTTTTTTTTTCTCTTTTCCGTTTTATTGTCCTTTTTCTTTTCCTTTTTCTTCTTTCTCTTATTCTTTCTTTTTCTTTTTCTCCCTTTCCCTTTCCTTTTTTATCTCTTTCTCTCCCTTCCTCTTCCCCTTTCTTTCTTTTCCCCCTCCCATTTCTTTCCCATTTTTCTTTCTTTTGCTTTTTCATGGCAGAACTCCATAAGAAGGTGATTTCTACTTTCTCATTCTGTCCCTCTTCCACTCATATCCTTCCTTAAGGAAAAGGGTCCCATCAGTAATCAATAAAAAACCCCCAAAACAACAGCAACAGCAACAGCAACAACAACAAAAACACAAACAAAAACCCCAAACAAACAAACCCAAAACCAAACTTGTATTCTGATTTACAAAGCTTTTTTTTAGCATAAGACATATTTATGAACATTGGCGACCTTAGAGGTTGGCAGATGAATCCATTCTACTGGAAACTATGTGGCAGCTTTGGAGATACCATATTTGTGTTTCCAAAACTGCTTGTTTAAACAGAGAGATGAAAATTATTCATCAATGAAAATTCTAATCAAGGGGTTGGGACAGCAAAGCCTGTGTGTGTGATTGGCGTCACCAGTACACCTGCCCAACTGCCATGGACAGGCTGTGGCACTCAAGGCAGAGCTCTGTGGAAGGGCTTAGGGTAGGAATTTTTTGTGGTGCTACTTGTTCTCATGCAGCATCTCCTTTGGGGATATTAAATAGTTATTATACCCTTTATAAAAGCTAAATCTGATTCATGGAGGCTCAAAACGTAAAACTCATATGAGCTGTTCAACATTTTGCTCAGTAGTAAAACAGTCTTTAAATACTTAAATTTGCACAAAGCAGTAATCAGGCAGGGTGACAAATGCTTGAATTATTTAAGCTAATTTATCTAACAGAAAAAAAATAACTCTACTGCAGGACTTCCATCTGTCTCCAATGGTAAACAGCTACCACCTGCTTCCTGTAAATGGCGGTATGAGATTATTACTCACTAAATGTCACAATTTCCATTTCAAAACCCCTTTTCAGCTGTCTGTTTCTGCAGCAACAAAATAATAAATCACCTGGTACCATAATCAGAATAAGTCCCTTATCTGTGGAATAATGAGTAAGGGAGAGTTAGAAAAATATTCTCTTTTTTTTTGCTTTTTGTTTTCAGTTATATAGAATTGTACCTAGATGATGATGTTGAGAGTTATATTCCACTGCACACTTCAGAGAAGAGGACCTTTTTTCGTCTTAATGCTGTATTAAACGAGAAGGGCAAAAGTTCTTTGTATATACAATGGCACCCATCAGTGACCTCAAAATATATGCCAATACGTTGTAGAGTATTACTGTTAGTACATAGAAGAAAAATGTGCTTTAGGAAGAAACATTTCTTTTCTAGAATTGCCATGTCTTTGTTAAATACATCCTCAGGTCAAGATCCTCCTGAACCTCTGCAATAGCTGTAAGGATCCATATTCACCAGGATTTATTTTGAGGGGCTCGAAGTAAACAGTCAGGCTAAAGTGCTTGTGAGAAAGGAGAATATTTTAGTGCCTGGGTACCCAGGACCTGCAGTTTCAAGTCACTGATCTGGCAATGATCAACAATCAAACTAAGCAAAGGGCTGTAGGATATTACATGCTCTACTGACATTTTGGTTTCTGACCAAAAGGCAGTGAGCTTTCAGTATCATAAAAGAACAATCAGTGGACTATGGTCATGCTGTCACTTGTGCAGCTATTAGCACAGTTTAACATTTATTAATATATCTCAATACACATATACAGCTTTATGTATTATTTGCACTGTTATTAAAATACTCAGTGCAGTTCAACCATATTTTTAAGGGAGCACTTGATAGCTGCGTATTCCCTTTGTATCCTCTTTCTTTTCCAGTTCATTGTGGTTACTTTATGACTCAGTCATGCATAAGATGCAGCTGAGAAGATAACCTGCTTGAGGAAAGGGTGTTTTAATATGACAGCAGTTTCGTGCACTCGGGCACTTGGGTGTACTTCTGCATCCTCCCTCCCCTCCAATTCAGTCTGTCTAGGGAGTTTTCAGACCCATTTGTGTGCACCTGAACTCTGCAC
The DNA here is from genome assembly GCA_013396735.1 of Grallaria varia. NCBI lineage: Eukaryota > Metazoa > Chordata > Aves > Passeriformes > Formicariidae > Grallaria > Grallaria varia. The sequence continues at coordinate 792,948 of VWZG01010838.1, forward strand.
CTCAAGAAAGCATTTTGCTGCATTTTATCTGCTGAGAGAGACTTTAATTTCCAAATGTATCCATGTATTTATCGTGTCCTAATGATCCAGAATACAGGCAAGAGATTATTTTGTCTTCTAGGTAGAAACCTGCACTGTTTGTTTTGCATGGATCTTAAGGTATATTTACTAAATATAGTAGCAAAATCAGTTAATTATTTCACTATAAAACTAAGATTTTCTAAGTTTGTGCTTTTCTCAGAAAACCCAGGTGTCTTCAGAGATGGGTTTCTAGAGTGTGAGTCAGCTGTTGGTGGATGGGTCCCTCTAGAGATGACTATTCTTTTCTACTGATTGTACTCAGAGCTGGGAACAGCTTTATTTTCAGTTTAGGTGCTTGCCTTTGATCCCTAAATTGAGACAGCAGAACGAGGGTCTTTCCCTCATAGTTCTGTGATTCTTTACTCCTAGGAAAAGGTGTATTTCTCTATAGGAGCAAAGGGAATATTTTATGCATAACATGAACAATTACTACAGAACATGATTACAGCAACACATCAGAGAATGAAAGCACTGTTTAGGTTTGTGTATCTATTGGTGGCTCATTCCCAGTGTTCTGAACATAATTATGGGAAATGATCACAAGTTAAACTATTAATATCACATCTCTGCCAAAAAATCTGCTGTTAGGAAGCAGTTAAAATCCTCTGGGTTTTGTGTCCTCCCAGTGCAAGGAAGGTATTGATATGGCACTTAGTGCCATTGTCTAGTTGAAAGGGTGGTGTTTGGTCATAGGTTGGACTCAATGATCTCAGAGTTTTTTCCAATCTAATTGATTCTGTGATTCTGTGATAGATAGGTTGGACTGCAGGGGAGGGCCACTATGGCAGATAAATGTCTGAGGAGTACATCCTACAAGAAAATGCTGAGGAGAAGAGAATGCTACACGGGGATCTGGTAGCAGTTTTCGACTATTTAGTGGAGTAGATGGAGCCTGGGTTTTCTCAGAGACGCACACTGAAAGGCTGTATTAGGTGACATCTATAGGCCCCTTCCAACCTAATTGTTTCTATGATTCTACCTGCTCTTTGCCCTAATTTCACAGACCAACTCTGCAGTCTGCAGTGAAGAAGGAGCTCTTGGTACATGTGTACCTGCTCTGGGGAATCCAATGTCCTCCTGGTAGTACTCACACAGTCCGCGCTGACTTGTCCAATTGACACCCTTACTAGCAGCTTACATGGCTTACATGGCTTATAGCTCAAGATTACTTTGCTTTTGTGAGGATGTTTTTGGGAAATGATTAGGGCATCTCTCCTAAGAGGAAAGGCTGAGAGAACTGCGATTGTTCAGCCTGGAGAAGTGAAGGCCTCAAGGTGACCTAATTGTGGCCTTCTGGTATCTGAAGGGCTAACAAGAAAGATGAAGAGAGACCATTTACAAGGCCCTTTAGTGGCAGGACGAGGGGGAATGGCTTCAAAATGAGAGAGAGTAGGTTTAGATCAGATATTAGGAAACAAATTCTTCCCTGTGAGGGTGGTGATGCACAGGAACAAGTTGCTCATCCTTGGAAGTGTTCAAAGCCAGGTTGGATGGGGCTGTGAGTAACCTGGTCTAGTGGAAGGTGTCCCTGTCTGTGGCTGGGGATTGGAACTGGATGATCTTTAAGGTACTTTCCAACCCAAACCATTCCATGATTCTGTTATAATGCTAAGGAGCGGGCAGTAGAGGTTCTCCAGAAGATTTTTGATTGAATAGCTGGTTTTCTCCCTCTTTTCCTATCAAATGCTACTGGTACAACTAGAAATGTGAGGGAAAGGATCAGGCCTTATAGTCTGACCAACCTGGAACACTGTGGAACAGGGAATGTTGCAGCCCTGGGCCAGTATTACTGCATAAGCTTTACTACTTGGAAGTAAACTTGACTATATACCACTAGCCTCACAAATGTTTTTGTGAAAAAAGATGGCATGGCTGTTCAAATGACAAATATGAAATGAATCTAATGTGTGTAGGAAGGTATTCTCTAAGGCACAGATATTTTTGGTTCCTTATTTATAAACAAGATATTGCTGCAGTTGTTTTTGTACTTTACTATTCTACTTGTATTTGATGTGAAGAGTTCTAACTTCTCTGTAGTTCCCTGTCATAATTAAAATGAACCCCAGTGTTAACATAATTACATGATAGTAGAAAATCACTGAATCTGTTTCTAAAACTGGCTTTATCAAGTGTATTTGATAATTTTAATTTCGTAAGTATAAAACATGAATTTTAATAGTTGAAGTACAAACCAAATTAACTAAATGATACAATGTAATTAGGGATGCAGTACATGGGGTTATGTTGCAATCTGATTAAATATGTCTCAGAAGACTCTTTTCTAAGAAACTAATTTATTAGAGATTTGTAATATAATCACCCACAAATTAACTGCTTTTTTTCATAGTTTCCTTCTGAGGTAATTTGAATTAGTTGCCATAAAATAAATACATAAGAAGTAAGTTTGTCTTGAAAACTCTTCACCAATTTTTGAGAAATATAAAAGAGGAAATATTAAAGTTAAAACTGGTGATATTAGAATAGAATTCAATATAATAAATTTACATCAGAAATTCTGTATTATGGGGGGAAAATGCTAGAAAACATAAGCTGTATGTTATTTGTGCTTTTAGCTTCCCTGACAAGCTCTCTTGTGGCTAAAGTTGTAAATGCCAAAATCCTAGGGCTCAAATGAATATGCTCAAATGAATATTTTTATTGTTGCCATTGTTTTCTAAATATTTTATAACCGTTCTCTTTATATTTCATGGCCAAAACTCCTTCTTAAATGTTCTTTTAAATATCTGAAGGGAGCCTTCTCTCATAATCTCTTCTTCCCTCAGGATATCAGTTTGATAATAAATTCTCAGTAAAAGATTTACTGGAGAAGAATAATTCCATTGTTCATATTTCAGAGTACAGAATCTTGAAGCAAGATAAGACAACCCAGCAAACAGAAGGCCTTATTTAGGGAGCTTCATAGTGGCTCTTTGAAACGCTTTATGGAGTGCCTCCAGATTTGTCCTTGCATTCACAGATGCTGGCATAAATCATCATAATGACACTGAAATGAATGGTTCTTCATAGTGTTACAGCAGTTGATATTCAGAATTTGGATTTTTACTGCCTAATTCATTAGGACCTCTCCCAATCATGATGTTAGAGCTTATTGTGTGTCTGTGTGTGACTTAGTGCCTTTCCTTGTTGCAATAACATGGAGACTAGACCTTGTTGTGTGAGGACAACATAGGTAACTTCTAAGTTAAGAAGATATCTTTCTCTCAGACTATGCCACAAAAAAATGAATATCAGCACAAGAGTTGGAGTTATATCATAAAGTCTGATAGTCTGGCAAAAAGTCCTCTTTGACAGGAGAGAAAACGTTGATACTGACTCTTTCAGGCAGCAGAAAGAAGTGAAAATGAATCCAAATGAATTCATGAATGATTTGCTAATGGTCCACCTGCTATCATAAGGGAATTTTGTAGACTTTGTGGTGAAAATTTTTAAAGTAGACATTAAGAATTACAGAATGATTTGGATTGGAAGGGACCTTAGACATCATCTAGTTCCAATCCCCTCCACTAGAGTAGGTTACTCAGAAGTCCATCCAACCTGGCCTTGAGCACTTTCAGGGATGGGGCAGCCACAGCTTCTCTGGGCAACTTGTTCCAGTGTCTCACCACTCTCCCAGGAAAGAATGTCTTCCTAATATCTAATCTAAACCTGCTCTTTCAGTTTGAAGCCATTCCGCCTTGTCCTGTCACTGCAGTCCCTTGTAAACAGCCTCTCTTCCATCTTTCCTATAGGATGCCTTCATGTACTGGAAGGCCACAATTAGGTGACCCCGAAGCCTTCACTTCTCCAGGCTGAACAATCCCAGTAAGTGATATTAATAAATGATGTAAATTACTAGTAGTTTCTAAAAAAGACCTCCTAATTGACAACTAGTTCAGAATACTGACTACTTATATATACCTTACCGGTAAACTCTGTGCAGCTGGCCAGAACTCTTTTATGGAAGATTATACCAGCCGTGAAAGGAAACACTTGAAACCCCCCAAACATACTACCCAAGCATACAACACATGAGTTGAGAATGGGGGTGAGGGAACAGAGTGAAAATAAGTCTCTGCGATGTTTAGATGCAGAGTAATTTTTCAGTTTATTTTGTTGTATCTTCGTGCTGTACCAGTCAACATTATACTAAAGATGACATGCCCACTGTTCACAGCAGCTGCAATACATTAGCTTAATGGATTGGAATTATAGGTTGCCTTAGGAATTGTCTATTTTGTGCCAAATCCAAATGTAAATCCTACTGTGAAAAGTCTTGATACTATTACATGTGATAAAATATGATGTCCTTGGAAAGAAAAAACCCCCAAACTTGGAGGAATAATAGAGAAGAATAATAAAGACGAGGCTAAAATACAAAACCAGTAGTTAGTCAAATGAAGAAATGGGACCGAATAAAAACGACGCATGAATTTTTTTTAAATGTATCACGTTTATTAAAAGACTTTTGATCTCATAAATTTGTATTCATAAAGTAGAAATGCAAAAATTCAGTAGTATGGATACTGGATCCTGGTAAAACATCATATATTTAAGTGGCACTAGTTAGCACCAGGTCAGAGGCCCTGAATTACCTTTGTACAAACTTGAATGTTAGAAAACCACACTGTGGTGCTGTAGAGAGATACTAAAAGAAATACTGGAAAATTGCTGAAGCACTTTTCTTTTTGCTCTGAAATGCTTTTTGGAACCGGTTAGGAGAGTCATCTGCACTTATCTGGACTATAGAGTGTGACTACAGTTGGAAGACTTCACGCAAAGCAAGAGACAAAGAATGTACTAAAGGACTTAGAAAATTGGTGTGCTCTAAAATTGGAGATAAACTATGACCTCAATGAATTTGCATATGTGTGATGAGCAAATGACTGGCATGCGGATGAAGGAGAGTCATGGATCTCCATACAGAAAAAAAGTATTTCTACCAGTTTTATAGAGCACTATATCATCATTTGAATAGGGTTAAGGATAACTCAGAATTTCCAAATTCACAGCCTGCTTTCCAGTAAAAATGAATTAAACCATATAGAATTTCACATATGGTCTAGTTTTCGTGGCTCGTTGGCTGCAAGGGAAGAAAAATAATGCTAAAATGACTCATTTCAATCTTAACCTGTACTCCAGTCAGTGTTTCTTACATACACTCTATTAAAATATCTTGCCTTGTTTGAAAGACAAGAAATATTTCAGGTGAAAGGCCATTCATTATGTTCCAGGGTAGGTAGTAGTTTTATAAGCTAAAATAAAAAAATTGAATCATTCAACAATGAATTTTGATAACTTCACTCTTCAGATGCTAGAAGGCGTTACAACTTTGTTCAATAGCTTAGAGTCCCAGAGTCTCTACAGTTGTCCAGTGTTAATATATATGATGAAATCTCGTCTCTACTGCTGCCAGTAGGAATTTTACCTCTTACATCTGCAGGACATGGGAGACTGAAATGTACTGACTAGGATGACACTGATTTGAAGGACTGCTGTCACTACTATGACTCAATCTTAACTTTATTAAGTTATGTCTTTAGGGCTATTTCACAGGTGGTCATCAGGATTTGCTTAAGCATATTTGCCTGGAAGGAAGAATATTGCATGTTTTGAAGTGATGCGTCATGCATGCAGGCTCTGAAGCTTCTTTTAATGAACAGAAGGATTTCTTTAGTTCGCCGTTTTAAGTTGTTTTTTGCACTGCATATGTTTTGCACCTTTTGTTTGGAGTCTGGTTTTGTAGCCAATTTTTCTGAGTCTTTCAGTCCCATGACTGCACAGCTTCATTCTTAATCCAAGTCCCAAATAATATTGTTTTTCTTGTAGACACTGTGGAGTTGTGTGATCACTTACTGAACCTCTAAGTATTTATTCTTAAAATATTTCACTTAGGAGTTTATGTTTTCAAAATACCTCTGAGTATGTATTACTGATATCTTTCTTGTTCATGTGTCTATAAGTTAAAGAAGAAGTAATTTCTTAGATGAAGAGTCTTCTTTGGTCATTACATTTTAGACTAGTAAGTATTTTATTTTTTTAATGGTGGAAAATGCAGCAATATGATTAAAAAGTTGAAAAATAATTTCCATCTAGACTTCTGTGTTAGATTACACTTTGGTGTCAAGTTTGTATTTTATAGAATCATAGAATGGTTCGTGTTGGAAGGGACCTTAAAGCTCATCCAGTTCCACCCCTCTGCCAAGGGCAGGAGCACTTTGACTAGACCAGGTTGCTCCAAGTCCCATCCAACCTGACCTTGAACACTTTCAGGAACAGGGCATTTACAACTTCTCTGGGTAACCTGTGCCAGTGCTCACAGTGGATATTTTCTTCTTAATATCTAATGTAAAGCTGTCCTCTTTCAGATTAAAGCCATTCCCCCTTGCCCTGTCACTACATTCCCTGGCAAACAGTCCCTCTCCATCTCTCCTGTGCATACTGGAAGGCTGTTAGAAGGTGTCCCCAGAGCTTTCTCCAGACTGATTCAGCCTGTCCTCATAGGAGGCATGCTCCAAACCCCTGATCTTCTTTGTGGCCTCTGCTGGACTCGAGCAGGATGGGGATACATGGAGGTTCCTCGCCACTGAAAACTTTAGTTCCCCTTTGACCAGGTTGGCAAGCCTATGACTAAAGATGCTTTTCTCTGACAGATGGACTCCATCACCCCCAGTAGACCAGTTTTCTCAAAGTAAGTCCCATGGTCTAAGCAGCCAAACCCCTCTCTGTGTCACCTGTCTGTCACCTGTTCTGGCACTGTTTGCTCATTTGCTAGGTTTGACCTGACCTTTCAAATCCCTTCTCTTTGACCAGGAATTTATTTTGCTCGTTTGTCTTTACCGCAGTGGAATTGCAGAAGTTTAGAGTATGTGTTTTTTGGTTTAGTAATTTTATTCATGAGTTTCTCATGACAAGCTTTCAACATTTCTATGCTGATTGTCATTTATGATTTCTTCATGTTGTAATGTTCTGTCTCTCATCCTTTCTTTATTTGTGATAGAAGAGATTAAGATGGCTGCCTTCTTGCGTTACTGTTCTTGGAGAAGATCAGCTGTGATCAGTTGACTTTCACAAGTAACATCAATGACAAAACAGCAAGAACTCAGCCTTGGAATAAGGCAGAACAGGTTACTGGATATTTAGATACATCAAAGTTTTCAAATCCCCATGATTAAATGAGTGGCATGCTACGAAATGGGAAGCCTGGTTTGATTGAGTTGCAGTTTCATTACTTCTTGCCTTTCAAAACTTGTGTCGATCTGGTGAAGCAGAAAAACCCCACAGAAAACAATAATTATATGGCTTATCTTTGAAAAAGAAGGAAAAAAAAAAAAGAACTAGGGCCCCTTAGACTTAACTAATCTACAGGCAAAAATCTGTATTTCTGTATGAAAGTAACTAAAGGAATTATTAAGGCAAATAAGACTTGACCAAAAATTTCAAGAGCAAATCCCATAAAACAGTATTTTCTGTGTGACAACACAGGAGTGAAGGAAAGATTGTAGAGGTGACTCATCTTGAGCTTTGATATGTTTAAAAGCAACTTAGGAAAGCAGGACATGATTGAAAATACTACCGCAAAACCAGTAAGAAAAACATATACTGAAGGCACGAAACAATGGTTCACCATGAAATAGAGAAAAGTACTGAGTTATGTGTCCTGGGTCAGGTATTACTCACTGTTTTCATGAATGAGGGGGTTGACATTTATTATGAATGCTGATGACATGAGAGAATGAAAATATGTTTTATAACAGGATGTGAATTCAGTAAAATTTTACCTGAAGAAGCAGTCTGAAAAAACAAGACATTTTTCAAAGAAACAAATGCACAGTATTCCTACTCAGGAAAAACTGAGCTCACAGGATTGAGGAGTTCATCTATAGAGCAGTTAGTTAAAAAAAAACCCTAAAGAATTATGGGTTACAGAGCACCACAACTGGGGTGCTAGTCATCAGTTTCATGAGCTACTTTAAAAAGGGCAGACATATGAAAAATAGGTATAAAGAATACAAATAGTTAAAATGGAAATATTCCTTCTGCTCTTCTGAAACTCAGATATAATACTTAGAGCAGAGAGAGCTACTGAGGATAACCTGTGAAGAACTCCAAACAAACTGACTCTTTTTCTTCAGAAGAGGCAAACCAGCGGCTCTCTTTCATAGTCCTTTACAACAGATTAGCAATATACAAAATCATTGCAAACAAGAAAGAATATTCTCTTTATATCTATAATGATGGGTTTAAACTGCAGCCAACATGAATGAGGATAGATATCTTTAGAGTGCTAAAGTTAGACAAGAATAGCTAGTCTATGGAGGTATCAGAGCACTAAGAATTGGTAGTGATTAACATCTGGCTTAGAAAACACTTACAGTGAGAGGGATTTGATCATGCCTCAGTCAGAGAGGATAAGATCTGTGGCTGATTGTTTGAGTTCTAATTCTGGATGTTTAATTAAATTTATTTGTCTAAGTCAGGAGTTTCTTCTGGACATGCTTTACCTTCCCATCTTGGATAGTGGCACAAAGAATGCAAAAGTATTGAGTGGTGACTCTATCTTTTTATTTTAGAAAGTCCACTAAGATAGCTTTGTTGCATACTCTGGGAACGGGAGGGTAAAATGTGCTAAACCAAAGTTATGGGAACAATTGTAGCAATTCTGATATCTAATTATTTTTTTCTTTTAATGGAAATGATTGTATACTTTCATTTAATGCTAAAATACAATTACAGGGTAAAGTTATTAATATTGAAGGGACTTGATTGTGCAGTAGGTTTCTCTAGTTAATCTGGTAAGAAGTATATTGATGCCTACTAAAATCTTATCTGTATAGGTGAAAAATGTTTAACTCTTATCTTACGTAACAACTGCTTTGTAGAACAACTTACAGAAAGAAAACCATAGTTTTAGATGCTTTTTCCTTGATATGAATTTTTCATTCATCATTTGAGATGAAGTCCTATGTTTGTAACTGTTTAATTTAGAAAAAAAAAGAATCTATGATCCATTGTTTATTCTGCTTTTCATATCCTTAAAGAAACTTTTTAACTGCTGAATCGAATATAGCTAATTGATTAAATGTGCATTGAATTTATGAATCGGATTAGGCCACATATGTTTTGCATACAAATCACTTTGCTTGCATGCATTTAGAGAATCTTAATGTAGTTCATAAATGAACATTGACATTTCAATATTGCAACATTTATTATCTGGTTAACAGCACAAATAAACAATGGCCTTAAAAATGCTGTTTGATATATAAAGTGTGAGCATGCCTGTGCAGTTTGAAGTGGTTTGCTCTTCGCAAACAGGGGTGTGCGATGGCATGAGGAAAGGTGCATTTCTAGCAGTACAGCAGTGCAGTAATGCCCAGGGCAGTTGATTACAGACAGAAACAAAAAACAGGTTCCCACTGAATGACAGGAATGGACACCCCTTGAAAGTTATAAAAGCAGGAGGCAAAAACATCCAAAGAATAAGAATTAGGCTATTGGAAAAAAAGACAGAGTACAACCACAGAACTGCACAATTATTGCCATCAAATTTAATTTTATCAAATGGCTTCCATCTTCAAGTCATTTTCCATTGCCACCTTCTTCACAGGTTTCATTAACTGCATTTCTGCTGGCCCTGAACACCAGTGTGTGTTTTTTGCAGGCAGCAAATATGTATTTCATGGTTTTAAAGCGAGCCTAGATTGCAATGGCTTCTTGTGATGTATTGATACCTGTATGACCCAAAGGAGATGGATTTTGACAGTTTTACATACGAAATGAGGCAACAGGAGGAATGTAAAATGTTTATGTTAACCATACATACCCTCTCATTACGATCTTCAGGCTGTTTTATGGTATTTTATTATATCTAGCATTTCAGAGAGTGAAATAAGTGTCTTCCCCCTTATATTATTCAGACTATGAATCTGCATTGTAGAACCTGACCCAAAGAGAGTCTGAGACACCAAGTATTGACTTTACATTCTGAGGCATGGCACTTAACAGCAAAAGAGATAAAACTGGTGGCTCCTATTGAGGCCTAGAAAGCTGGAAAAAATCTAGCTGATCCAAGCAGAAACTGCATTTGACAAATATCAACAGGTAGTAAGTTTTAAATAACAAGTAACAGGAAAAAGCGTAAGACAAATTCCTAAACTACGTTGGTCTGATATTAGAAGACACAGCAATAAATAATAACACTTATTCTTTTTTATGGAAATAGAGAGAAACTTGTATTGGGAGAAGATCATAAAGAAGTTGCTTCTTTTTTAATTCTTAATTATAATTTGAATATCCGTCACTTCTGAAAAAAAGAGTAACTCCATGTCTGTCCTGCCCTCCCCCCCCCCCAAGAATGGGGAAGAAGATCATCTGAATCAGGAAGGCTGACTTTCAATCTGCTGACTTTCTACTCTCTACTGACCCTCTACTCTCACTCCCACTTCTTTTTCAAGCAAAAGCAGAGGTAGCACATTTAAATATAATAAAGAAGAAGTACTGTCAGGAAATAAATAAGTAAAATAAGGTAAAACCATGGGAACATCAAATTAAGGAATGAATATGAACTGGTCATTGTCTTGGTTTTGAATCTGTCTACCATTCAAAAGGTTTATAGAAATTGGGCTCCTATGTTCTGCATATATGTAATGTACATTACAAGTGCTTTTCCTAGTAGGCAATGAAGCTTGACTTGCAGAAATGTTTTCATGGCCTATTCTAGGGCTTATTTTATAGTCCCTGTAAACTCTTTGCCAAGGCAGTATAAACTCTATGTAATGCAATCAATAAAACTAACAAGCATTTACATGGTAGGACAAATTGGAAGATGGTTAATTTTAATCTGGTTTACAGTTGAGGTTGAGAAGTTAGACTGGAGGGATAAGCAATACATAAATATCTTCCATACGGAGAGTTCCACAGAATGAACAGAAACTGTATGTATCATATTTGGGCTCAATAGAAGGTAAAAATCTGGTCTAAAATATTATCAGTGACCCTTTTCTCTCCTGTTGCCTCTTGTCCTATCCATATACCTTCTTCTACAAATTAAAATGAAGATTCAAATTTCTGAATAACGCTCAATCATGTGGTTTAAAATGGGACCATGTTTTCCAAATATAATAGCAGCATATACTGACAGCTCATCTTCACATTTTTTATGCAAAAAAATCAAGTTTAGAAAGGTTAAGTGTTTTCTAGACCAAGGAAAAGCTATCACAAAGGCATTAGAAAAATTTGTTTTAAGAAGTAAGAAGCATTCAAAATACTCATCTGGAGGGCTGAAATAAGATTGTAGAGATGAAAAGTAAAAGCCTCAGGTGTTAGTGGCTGCCAAGATTCATAGATGGTCTAGTGTCTTTTAAATATCAGGTGACTTCCCATTAAGTAGAATAGTATTCTCAATACTTTCCTTACAATGGGCAATAACCAACTCTTCCTGATCTTTTTGAAGATCTAAAAAAACCTAAGGAGGCACCAGTGAATATGCTTACTTCTTTTGCTTGCTTTCTGAAAGAACTAAAAGTAAAGCTACACACCAATAGTGTAATATTACTTATTTTATTTAAAGAAAATAATTAAAGTATATAATCATTATAACCGCCATATTAATTAATTTTTTAAAAAAATGCATTGACATTTTAGATTAGTACAATCTTTGACAGATTATAATTCTTGCCAAGCAAAAATGATGATTGCACAACATTCAGCCGTGATAATATAGATAAAGCGGGTCCTCACCAAAATATGCTGCTATGGAGGAGCAAGGAAATGTAAAAGCTGACTTAAGCACTAAAGTTTGGAGGTAGACAAAAGGAGGGCAGAGTGGAAGAAGTCTGAAAAGAAAGTGGAAAATACTTATGTTGATACCTACATAGGTAGGCATGATGGAAAAGTTCCTCTTGAGGAATTAAAAGCAGCTTGGGCCAGCTTTTGGATTGAACGTTCCTGAAGAAAACATTAGTGCTGTTGGTCAATGAAAAGGATTCTGAGTCTGTTAGAGATGCTATAGAAAGTATTCTCCTGAGAAACGGATAAACAGCCTGTCACACATGCAGGTGCTGGGGCAAGCAAAGAAATTTTAAAACCCTGAGCACATGGCCTTTTCAATGGATAATAGTTATTGATTTTCAGCCCCAAAAAACTACACAGAGAGTGATGCTTCCTCCCTTTAGAGCTGTGCTTCCAGCTGAAACAGATAGAGGTTGTAAGCTAATAAGCAAAGTTTTGTTTCTTTAACCCTGGTCTCCAAATCTTTTGATACTCCTAATGATGCTACATTACACCTGTCTTGGGAAAAAAAAAACCCCTCAGAATGCCTCCTTTTCATGGTCCAAATCAGTCGGTACTGCCAAATGCCAGGGCCCTCAAGAGACCAATAACCCTTAATGGCTCTGACCAGTCCTATCTGAAGCCCCCACCCACACCTATGGGCCAAGGAGCGCTATTTAAACTGAGCCTTAAGTTTGTGGGGGCTTCATTAGTTTGTTTGCTTGTTTTGTAGTTGTTCCCCTTGTTTTCTGCCTGGCCTGTGTGTGAGAGGTGCTGGCTTTCAGCTCAGCTACAGCTACACCCTTGTCTGAGCATGGGCCTTGCTGAGTTGGAGTTCAGGATGGGTATTTGCTGCATCTGTCCATATCCTTATAGAGTTAATCTATTAATCAGACACTACTGAAGTGGTTTCCATATGAGACATGGACATAACTTCAAATAGCTAAGCATGTAAAATATATTACTATTTCTCATATTTCTCCGATCTCACGTATCAACCTATGCATGTCACGAAGCAACAAAAGTAAAGATACTGTGTAGCTCACTAGAGCTTTAAAATCTTAAATTCTTGAAGCAGACGGCTATTATGACAACCTAAAAGAAAAAAATGTCGTGCTAGTCTGTGGCTCAGAGATTGGAGAAGGTTTTTGTAATTACTCTTTTTGTTCCCTTTGCTCTGCTTCAGTTCCAAAAGTCTTTTCTCAGTAAAGCAGAGTAGCCCTTTCAGCGTTACTATTATCATCAACAGCTCCACATAGAATAGTTTTTATTGCTAGGGAAAAAAAACGTTGCATACCAAAAATGTGAACTTCAATTATTTATTCAGTTTATACCACACTTCACTTTTGAAAACTGAAACTTTTATTTGCCTCAGTGCTCACTTAGATGTTATAATGGCTCAAGTGTCCTGACTGCTACGATGGCAAGACACAAAGCGCATCCATTTTGTGCTATATTCGCAGCCTTGGGTAAGGTGATGTTACTCAGTGAATTATTCCACACAACTAAATGTGTATTTCTGAAGATGAATCTACAAGAAGTGTGCAGTATTCAGTACAGAGTAAAGAAAAATTAAAAAAATCCACTCCCAGTCTTTTTATGAAACCTAATTTTTCTTACACATAAATGGAAATTTAATTTCTGTTATAAGACTTAGTGCAGTGAGCTGTGTTGTTATTAATTATGGAACTGTTACTAATGCACAGGGATGATATTTTAATAAGGTTTAATCTTCCTTTTCCACATTCTAGTATATTTTATAATTATGTTTTTGCATATTACTTTGCCTTTGTAGTCTTTATTTACAGACTAAGTGAGCTCTATCTCAAATAAGTTAGATGCTTATGGTGGATCTAGACAAAAAAAAGTTATACTGTAAGTTGGTACTGCATGGAGATTAAGATAGGTAATACAGCAAAAAAGGTGCCATTTATTCTGTGGTCTAGTCTAGAGCCTTTCTGTAACACTGGATTTTTATTTCATCCATTCCTGGTTTTAATTGAAAACCTCCTTGTAGCTTTTAAAATATTCGCTTGGGCTTTCAATGCCCATTGTCTTAAGTAAAAGAAGTTTCAAAGGCAGGAGGAAGGACTGCTCCTGACTCAGTTGCTCTTACTCATGGCTAATGTTCTTTAGGTAATCACCGAAGAAAACTGGTAGGACAAATAGTTCACTTCACCTAAACTTCTATTAATATCATTGTATTTACTAGATGTAAATGTTTTAAAAGAAGTTACTTGAAGTCACGACCCAAAGACTTAGTTCAATATGAGCTGGAAATAACAAAGTATCAATGAAAAATAAATCTATAACAACTGTTCAAGCCCTGTAGTTTAACTATTGCTGCTTGTTGGGACAGCATGCTGCTCTTGGGTCAGTTCAAGCAAGGAGCAATATCTTGAGTCAGAGATGGCAAATTGCTTCTCTGTAGTTAAAAGAATCTATATCTGGTTTATTTAGAGTAACCTATAACTAAAGCTTGCACAGATTTGCAGGCTGTTGCAGTGAGATAGCAAATGTAATTCCACGGCAAAGCTAGTGATATCTTTCCAGAAGCTGTTTTCTGCATTAAGGATATGGGCAGTAAGGGGATACTTCATGCTTTTTTAGGTCCTTGTTAAAACTAACATCAAAATGGCCTTTAAATGGATTATGAGTAGGTTTGTGGATTTTCTGCTATGAATATTTAATGTTTTTATTTTAAGCACTGTCATTTATTGAACTTTCCCTTTAAATATCCAGCAGAAAAGAAGATCTAGTCACAGAGAAATGTGTTGCTGCTATCTGCTAATCCCTCACCAGAAAAGAGAGGAAAAGTAATTGACTGCTTTTGTCTTGGTTCGTTTTTTGGTCATTAAGTAACAAAAGAAGCTCAGAAGAAGGTTACTGGGGTAGAGTTTAACTACTGAAGTTTTTATCTGTTAGTAGTTTTTATCATGACATCTAGAATTTCAGTTTCTGTGAACCAGTCTCTTCAAGTTTGCTTTCAAAGGCTTGTGTTTTATCTTGACTTTTTTAGAAGCTGACACAGGAACTGGGCTGGAAACCATCAGTTCTTCTACCAGCTGCAAAAGGGAAGGACAAGAGTACCCTGACAAAAGTAGGAAACTGAAACCCATTCCTTTCAGTTTGCTGCCTGCGTGTTATATCTGTCTGGAGAGTCAGAGAGACTCAAAGAAGCCCCTGACCCCTCTCTGCCTGTTGCCCATGGGCACTGTTGATCAGATGGACACCCTTGCCAGTGCAGCGCTCCCAGTGCCAGCTGCTGCAAGGGGACAAATGGTGGCAACTGAGCGGGCTGCACACCCAGCGCCACTATCCACATTGAGGTATCATATATTAGTAATTTTAATGTTGGCATGACATGATGTTATTTACAGATACATGGCCAGCTTTGTCATAATCCCAATTTGAGCTGCACTAAGGAATGATTTTGACATATGTTCACTTATGTTGAATTAATTGCAAATGAAGTAATGTAAAAGGTCTAAGGAACATGGAATTTCCCACTCAAGGGAGGAGAGAAACTTCTTTTGTGAATAGGAAGAAGTAGCAGCTGGTGGCTGCTCTGTGACCAAACCATGGTCTCAAGGAGCTTGCAGTCAAACAGATGTGTTTGCAAAATGAGCATGGCCACAATTAGCAGATGTGTTGGTAGTGGAATAGTCAGGGTAAACTTATGTAGGTAGGTGATAAATTTAAATCATTAATCATTTTATTCATTAATGGTATAGATTTTGCTGCACTGAACAGAAGCACATCGAGAAAATGGGACACAGACTTGACACGGCCACTGCAGGGTTTATTTTTTCAGAGAAAAAGAGCTCCATTCCTCATTACCATTTAATCAGTGCAATGCAAAGAACAAGGGAAAATGTGAAGTATAACACAGATAGCAGCTAACTCTAGTGAAAATCAGACTTCAGAAACTGCAGTTGGAAAAATTAAGAGATTGTTGAGGTGTCCTGTGAATGAGGGCAGTACCTTTACGAGGTTTTTGGGCTTTACAAGGACAGCACATTTATGAAGGTTTGGGATTTTATGAGGACAGTGCCTCTCTGAGATTTACGGGCTTTAGGAGGACAGCAGCTTTATGAGGACTGAGACATTATGAGGTTTATGGGCATTATGAGGTCAGGAACATAATTAGGTTTATGGGCTTTACGTGTACAGTGTCTTTATGATGTGAGCTCCGTTATGAGGTTTATGATCTCTATGAGGACAGTGCCTTTATGACGTTTGTGGCCTTTATGACGACAGCACCATTATGAGGTTTGTGGGCTTTATGATGACAGCACCACTATGAGCTTTATGGGCTTTATGAGGACAGAATATTTTCAAGGTTTAAGGGCTTTATGAGGAAAGAGCCATTACAGCGTCAGATCATTATGAGGTTTATGAGTTTTATGAGGATGGCGCCTTTATGATGTTTGTGGCCTTTATGACGACAGCACCACTATGAGGTTTATGGACTTTATGATGACAGCACCATTATGAGCTTTATGAGGACAGAATATTTTAAGGGTTTAAGGGCTTTATGAGGAAAGAGCCATTATGAGATCAGAGCACTATGAGGTTTATGAGCATTATGAGGATGGTGCCTTTATGACATTTGTGGGCTTTATCACGACAGCACCATTGTGAGGTTTATGAGCTTTATGAGGACAGAATATTTTAAAGGTTTAAGGGCTTTATGAGGAAAGAGCCATTATGAGATCAGAGCATTATGAGGTTTATGAGCTTCATGAGGACAGTGCCTTTATGATTTCAGCCCCATAATAAAGTTCATGGTCTTTATGAGGACAGCACCATTGTGAGTTTAATAATCTTTATGAGGTCAATGCCATTATTAGGGTAATGGGCTTTATGAGGACAGTGCCCTTTTGAAGTCTATGGCCTTT
Source organism: Grallaria varia (assembly GCA_013396735.1). NCBI lineage: Eukaryota > Metazoa > Chordata > Aves > Passeriformes > Formicariidae > Grallaria > Grallaria varia. The sequence continues at coordinate 809,699 of VWZG01010838.1, forward strand.
ATGAGGACAGGGCCATTGTGAGTTTAATAGTCTTTATGAGGTCAGCGCAATTATGAGGTATCTTGGCTTTCTGAGGTCAGTGCCATTATGAGAGTAATGGGCTTTATGAGGACAGTGCCCTTTTGAAGTCTATGGCCTTTATGAGGACAGGGCCATTGTGAGTTTAATAGTCTTTATGAGGTCAGCGCAATTATGAGGTATCTTGGCTTTCTGAGGTCAGTGCCATTATGAGAGTAATGGGCTTTATGAGGACAGTGCCCCTTTTGAGGTCTATGGCCTTTTTGAGGACAGTGCCATTTTGAGGTTTATGGGATTAATGAGGACAGCAGCTTTGAGGTTTATGGGCTTCATGATTTCAGCGCCATTTTGAGGTTCATGGGCTTTAGTAGGACAATGCCTTTATGATGTGAGCTCCATTATGAGGTTTATGGGCTTTATGGGACAGCAACTTTATGAGGTTTGTGTCCCTTAGGATGTCAGCACCATTATGAGGTTTATGGGCTTTTTGATGATAGCCCTATTGTGAGGTTTACGGGCTGTTTGAGTACAGGGCCTTTATTAGGCCAGAACCATTGTAAGATTTATGGGCTTTATGAAGACAGTGCTTTTAATGACGGTTATGGCCTTCATGAGGTCAGCCACGTTTTGAGGTTTCTGGGCTTCAAGAGGACAGTTCCATAAGGAGGTTAATGGGCTTTATGAGCACAGCAGGTTTATGGGCTTTATTAGACCAACATTGTTATGAGGATTATTTGCTTTATGAGGCCACTGCTACTATGAGGTATATGGTCTTTGTGAGGTCTGTCCCACTATGAGTTCTATGGACATTGTGCGGGCAGTGCCTTTATGGTATCAGCCCCATTATGAGGCTTATGTGCTTTGTGAGCACAGTGTCTTTATGATGTTTATGGGCTTTATGAGGACAGCAGCTTTATGATTTGAGTCCCATTATGAAGTTATTGGGCTATGAGGACAGCGCCTGTATGAGAGTTATGGATTTTATGAGGTCAGCCCCATTTTGAGGTTTATGGGATTTGTGAGGACAGTGCCTGTATGAGGTTTATGGCCTTTGAGAAGAGATTGCTATTATGAGGGTTATGGGCTTTATGAACATTATGCCTTTATGATCTGAGCCTTATTATGAGGTTTATGGGTATTATGATGACAGTGCCATTATGATGCTTATGGCTCTTGAGAAGACAGCTCAGTTTATGAGGTTTATGGGCTTTATGAGGGCCAGTGCCTTTATGAGATTTATGGGGTTTATGAGGACACCACAACTATGAGTTTTATGGGGTTTATGAAGGCAGTGCCTTTGTGATGTCAGCTCCATTATGAGGTTTATGGGCTTTTTGAGGACAGTACCTTTTATGAGGCTTCTGGTCTTTATGAGGTCAGTGCCATTATGAGGTTTATGGATTTCATGAAGACAGTGCCTTTATGAGGTTAATAGGCTTTATGACTACAGCGCCTTTATGTTTGAGTTCCATTATGATGTTTGCTGCACCCATTATGAGGTTTAGGGGCTTAATAGGACACCAGTACTATGAGGTATATGGGCTTTGTGAGAAATAAGCCATTCTGGAGTTTGTGGAATTTATGAGAACACCACCATTATGAGGGCTTTGGCCTTTATGATGACAGCACATTTATGAGGTTTGTAGGCTTTTTGAAAATAGCCCTTTCATGGGGTTTGGGGCTTCTATGTGGACAGTGCCATTTTGTTGTTTATGGACTTTATGAGGAAACAATCCTTATGGGGCTTAAGGTCTTTATGTGGACACCATTACTATGAATTCTGTGGCCTTTTGAGGACAGCAGCATTATGAGGTCTATGACCCTTATGAGGACAGTGCCTTTAAGAGGTTTCTGGCATTTATGATTTGATCTCCGTTATGAGGTTTATGGGCTTTGTGAGGACAGCACCTCCATAAGGCCTCTACCTTTATGCGATCTATTGGCTTTTTAAAAAACAGTCCTTTTAAGATGCCAGCCCCATTATGAACTTTATGGGCTTTATGAAATTTGTGGACTTTATGAAGACAGCGCCTTTATGAAGTTAATGGACTTTATGAGGACAGCGCCATTATAAGACTTACAGGCTTTATGAGGCAGCATCATTATGATGTATAGGGGCATTATGAGGCCACTGCTACTATGAGGTATGTGGCCTTTGTGAGGACTGTGCCACTGTGAGGATTATGGTCTTTGTGAGAGCAGTGCTTTTATGATCTCAATGCCATTTTGAGGTTTATGGGCTTTATGAGGACAGCAGCTTTATGATTTGAGCCCCATTATGAAGTTAATGGGCTTTATGAAGACAGTGTCCTTATGAGACCTTCAAATGTTATGAGGTCAGTGCCATTTTCAGGTTTATGGGCTTTATGAGCAGAACACTATTGTAATTTGAACCCCATTATGAGGTTTATGGGGTTTGGGAGGAGAGCATCTTTACGTGGCCTCCACATTTATGAGGTCCATTTGCTTTACGAAAACAGCCCTCTTGGGATGTGAACCTCATTATAAGGTTTATGGGCTTTATGAGTACAGTGCCTTTATGAGGATAGTGCCTTGAGGAGGTTAATGGGCTTTAGGAGGGCAGTGCCATTATGAGGCTTATGGGCTTTACCAGGCCAGCATCATTATGATATGTATGGGCTTTATGAGGACACCGTTACTATGAGGTTTATGGATTTTATGAGGACATCTTCTTTGTGATGTGAGCCCTATTATGATGTATATGGGCTTTATGAGGACACTGCTATTATGAGGTTTATGGATTTTATGAGGACATCTTCTTTGTGATGTGAGCCCTATTATGATGTATATGGGCTTTATGAGGACAGTGCCACTATGAGGTCTATGCTTTTCGTGAGGACAGCACCATTGTGATGTTTATGGGCTTTGTGAGGAACATGCCTTTATGATTTGAGCTCCATTATGGGGTTTATGGGTTTTATGATCACAGTGCCATTATGAAGTTAATGGGCTTTGTGAGGACCATGTCATTATGAGGCTCATGGCCTTGATAATGACAGTATAGATATATGGTTTATGAACTTTATGAGGAGAGCCTCTTTTTGAGGTTTTTGGCATTTATGAGATTATCACATTAATGAGGTATGCTTGCTTTCTTGCAACAGCAAGTTTACAATTTGAGCCCTATTATGAGGTTTATGGGCTGTATGCGGAAAGCCCAGTTATGAGGTTTGTGGTCTTTATAAGTTTAGCACCGTTATGAGGATTATGGCCTTTATGAACACAGAAGTTTTTTGATCTTTAGGGGGTTTATGAGGACAACACCATAATGAAGTTTATTTGCTTTATGAGGACATTGCCTTTATGACGTAAGTGCTTTTATGAGTTTTTGGGGATTTATGAGAACGGCACATTTTTGGAGTTTTGGTTTTTATGAGTTTCGTGATTTTATGAGGTTATGGGGTTTATGAGGAATATTCCTTTTTGTGGTTTCAGGAGTTTGAGAGGAGAGTGCCTTTATGAGTTTCATCAGCTTTATGAGGAGAGGGCCTCTATGAGTTTTATGGGTTTTATGAGGTGGGCACTTCTATGAAGACAGTGCCCTTATGTGGTTTATGGTGTTTATTAGGACAGCACTTTTATGAGCGTTATGAGGAGATCTCTTTTTTGAGATGGTGTATGAAGAGAGTTCCTTTATAAAGTTTATGGTGTTCATGAGGACAGAGCCCTTATAGAGTTTATGCGGAGAGTGTCTTTGAGGAGATTGCCTTTATGAGGTTTGTCAATTGTATGGGAAGAGCACCTTCCTGAGATTCATGGTGATTTTGAAGAGCAAGTATTTATGAAGTCTGTGTGGTTTATGAAGAAAGCCCATTTATGAGTGGAGCACTTTTATGAGGTTTCTGGGGTTTTGGAGAATGTTACCTCTATTTGGTTTATGAGGACAGCTCCTTTATGCAGTTTATGGCGTTTTATGAGGAGAGTGCCTTCATTAGGAGAGCGCCTTTGTAAGGTTTATGAGGTTTATTAGAAGCAGGCCCTTGCCACTTCTCATGCTTGTTATCATGGAATTGCGTGTGTCCCTACGTAATTGGTTAAGTCTTTCAAGTGTACTGTAAGTGTTAGTGGCAACTATGTTTCTTGTCAGGAATAACCTTAAAGAGGAACCTTCTGGATTGTCTACATTTGCTGTTGATGAATATCCTTAACTGTAACTTGCAGTTGAAACCATGGAACTCTGAGTTAGACTACGGGCATGACACTTTTATATTTGGCTTTTATTTATTGCAAGTGTGAACATACAAAAAGAAAAGCTTTATATCTTGATGTCTCCAGTAAAGACAGGGTGCCTTTCAGAATAGCAATATTAGTCTTGGCAATCACAAGATATTTGTTTCAGTTCATGGACAAATTGTAAGTAAAGCAATGAACTGTCATTTTCAGGCAATCATGATTTACTTGTTTCAACATTAAAACCCTATGAATATGTGTAAGAAAAAAAAAAAGTTAAATTTAGAGGTTTTTTCCTCCAAAATGTAAAATTTGATAATTTTTACCTATGAAGGTTAATAAAAAATGTAAAAGTAATTTTCATTCCATAGCTGTAATGCTCAAAATGTCCTTTGGATTTTTCATTAAGCAATCAAAAGTAATTAAATTAAATTATGCATTACATGTATACATGGTGATGATTGAATCACTGAAAGCAGGATTCTAAATGAGCCTGACAAATTGTTCATTAAATATGTAGTTTAAGCTCTTCCATGAAAATTTACTCCTAATGAAAGTATTTTTCTATTCATAACACAATGTGACAATGAAAGTCATATACAGTAATGAAATGGCAATACCAGGCAATCTGAAGAGACTGAACTGTTGGAAGGTTGTATAACTATTTCACACTGGAAATTAGCTTATAATACGGACTTTCTTGACTGGCTAGAAGAGCACTATCTCTTATTTGTGCATTTTTTTGGGACCTAGTCTGCAATAAA
>VWZG01010840.1:16076-38563 GCA_013396735.1 Grallaria varia
TTGAAGTTTTTTTTTCAAGCAGAAGCTTGTACTTACGTAGCTAAAGGGGCAAAAGATGCAACATCAGGACTAGCTGGTAATAGACATACCAAAAAAGTGGTGATACTGTTGGTTGCATTCTTAGATGGACCTCACAAATATTAAATAACCTAACTGAAAAATAAACCCATTAAAGAAGAATACATTTGAAAATTTGTAGAACGTTTAGTGACTTTATTGACATTTATAAAAATCTCTAGGNAGACTGTACCCCCAGAACAATTGAGTGGGAAGCAAACTGGTTGGAATGCTGGCAGAACAAAATACAGTCCTGAACACCAAGGCTTACTTGTTCTGGAAGTATGCTATATATCATTGGGTGCCAGTTTTTCAGCTTGGATACTGCTTTTATAACTTGGCTTAATACTTGCAGTAAATAAATAAGGACATATTCTGGCAGAAGTGTTTCCGTTACTCATCCTTTTGGAATGATATGATGAAACACAGCACCAAACATTCTTAAATAATCCTGAGAAACACAGGCCTCAGAGTGACTATCTCTCTGTCTCATTAAGAATAATTTCTAGGTCTTACTAAGAATACTGTCCTTCCATGTCAAGAGTTATTTTCTGTTTTACTTATGTAGGTCAATGAAAATTGCTGGCCAACCCTGAATATATTGAAATAATCTCTGCGCATGCCTTACAGAGGACAGATGCAGTAAGATTTTTAGTCAAGCATGTGCCTCAGGGACTCACGTTGGCTTCAGTGATACTTAAATACATTGAAACCTCTAGTTATACTTTCAGTGTGCTATACTGTACAGATAAGAGGTTCTTATTTGCACACTAAGAATTAGTGAAGCATGCTTTTAATGCACTCCTAAACCTCTGTTACAATATCAGCTCTTAAACACATTTTTAGTCATTGATGTTTTGCCCTAAAAAAAGTGAGCTTAATATTACTTTACTGATAGTAAACAGAACATTATTTTATCAGTAAGTTCAAAGTGTTCTTGTCACTTGAACATGGCAGGGAGCGGGGGTGTTGGACTGTTTTCACCCTTTCACATCAAAAACTCACTGAGAGCAACAAGATGGATTGAAGGTCTCAGGACGGCAGGCTGCTGAGTAGGATCTAACCAAGGGCTACATTCGTGGAAAAGGATGTGAAGGATCATTGTACATGACCTGAAAAGGACTGCAAATGTGAATATACCTTTAAGATATATGAGTGAGAACATGCATGTGTTTCACTATTCAGGACTGATAATCAGAGAGGGGAAACCGGATCAGGTCACCTGTGTATCCATGTACATGTGAGTGCAGTTTGTGTTTAATGGGAGACACAGAAGGAAGAGATGAGGGAAAAACACTGCAAAATGTGTCAGGCTAGGTGGTATGAATTAGGACCTGGTGCTCACTGTAAGACCTAGGGAATATCCAGGGAAGCTTGCATTTGAATAGGTAGTCAACAACCCTATCAATTTATTCTATCTAAAAATAGAAGAAGTCAGTCTGCTTCTTGAGTAGCCTGTTTTGTTGCAGACATGTTTTTTCACCATTTTATGATATTTTTCCAATCTGAGTTCATCAGCCAATATGCATTGTTACTAGAAGCATGTGAACAAGATTACTGAAAGTTAAAAATCAAAATGCCAAGAATCAAAATCATTGTCATTTCTGTGTCATCTCCATTTGGGATGCATGAGATATACTCCACAAGCAGTCCCCAACATTAAATGAGGCAAAATTTTAATCCTTCAATCACAGTGTCCAATTATCCTTCTACAACTTTTACTCAGGCAACACTTTTCAAAATACCACATTTTTGTTCTTTGACAGAGTAGCCATTTTATCCCAAAATTTTTGTACAAATAGAATTCTAATTAATCTCTATTGACATTTTTTAAAAAGGAACTTTAGTAACTCACCAATTACAAATCAGTTTTTAATAGATGGATTTATGTTGTTTTGTTTTCTGTTTGATTTCTCTAACAGACGTCTGAGAGCTTATGGTAAGGTACACAGGCAAAACCACTCTTGAAACTTTGCTTAATGAGCTGGAATAAATTACTGGCTTGCAAGATAATTTGCCAGCAAGCTTGTAAGCGGGCACAAGACATGAATAACTGAAGTCAATAGAAAAATTAAGTGTATGGGTCTGGTCCTTGCAACTGTTCCATTTTTCAGCTTCTGTTGAACATAGAGATTTGCAACAGCTCAGCACCCCTCAGGATTTAGCTCTGTGTAAACAGAGGAAAACCAAGTATGCCATTGCTCAGCAATATCTGAAGAAAAGCTAGATTTAAAAGAAATGCCTTTTTTTTTTTTTTTAGAGTCACGTGGCGTTCTTGGTCTTGTGAGACTTTTATACAGTCCTTGAAATTTTGAGATTTTGTTCATTCTTCCTTCTACTCCTACTAAGAACTGGATTCCAAAATAATACACCCCATGTTGAGAGAGCAAACTAAAATTCCCGCGTTACAGGCCGAGTCTTATGCTGTGCTGTGAAGGTCTCGAGAAATTTCCAAATTTCCAAATGCAACATGAGTATCTGAATTAAGGAGCTGAAAATTCAGCTTCTGCCAGTAGAATAAAAGACATGCAGAAATACAGGATTTTGCACCAAGAACAGGACTTTATAATTTCAATATTGACAAACCCAGTGGAAACACATAGCAATCTGGTGTTTCAACATGTAAATGACATGTAAATTATGAGCCTCCCTCATGTCAATGGCAATCAAAGGTACCACTGTTATGCTTGCTTGACACAGACTAGGTATAATTAAAAAGGTAGGAACACCAGAGCTAGATTACAAGTTTCTCTTGCACAGTGGTACTCTGACTCAGCTGGTATTAGTTATGCAGGTAAAAATGTTAACAAATGTAATTTCCTTTTTTCTTTTTTTTTTTTTCCTGTGGTTGTTGACACATACTGCTCAAGAGAAATTTGAAATATGAAATGTGCAGAGGAGGGCAGGGGGAGAGGAAAGGAACCAGACCTCAGGTAGGACTGAAAACCATTAGTCTAGCATACAGAGAAACCTTTACTAATTTGTTACCAATTTCCTGTTTAAAGACCCCCATTGAAATCCTGTTGCTGTTTGAGACACACAGTATGCCACAACAGCAGTTAAATAACTGAATGCCAGCACAGTTTGCTTTGCTAGGAAACTCTTTTCTTTTCACATCCTCAGGGCTGCTTGGTAAAACTTGTTACAGATTTTTGGCAGTGTATTCCTTGTTGGACAGGAGATGGGGGGAGATGATGCCGGGAAGTATCATAGTTACCATCTGTCATTATTTCCCTTTTAGTAGTATTTGCTTTGTTCTTGCATACTGCCATGGGTAGGGTTTGGGGTTTTTTTTCCCCTGTGGATGGTGAGATCTTATTATGAGATCTTGTTTATAATTCTCCATTACTCTGCTTGATAATATGTCTTTCTGTAGTAGCTGAGCTAATGATTTATTCAACTGAAAATCACTTGGTTCCATACCATGATACATTGTAAATCACTATCTTTAAATTAAAAGGCCTTGCCAGAGCATGGTTTTTCAGTAAAGGCAGAACAACTGCAAGGAAGGTCTCTAGCACTTGCAATTGAATTATCAGCCCTACAGGACTTCTGGTCTCCTGATTTGTGTGAAGCAGCACAATTGCAGAGTCATGCTATGTATCTGTTGGAAGCAAATGTCGAACGACATCTCCTTCGGTTTAACCAAGTTTGTTTTGTAAAAAAGAGATGAGAATATGTCACTAAAGCATGTAACCAATCCTCCTAACTTGAGATAAATCTGTCAGCAGCATTGTGGTCAACTCAGCAGAGCTTAGCTGTAAGAGAAGCTGGGACAACTTCTGTTTCTTGATTAATGTTTTATGGAAGAAAATTCTTCTGCGTGGATACAGAGATCAAGTCACCTGTATTTCTGCTCAGAGTTTTCCCAACTCTGCTGGGAGCTCAGACTCTTCTTTCTTTCATATGGAAAAAAAATTGTGCTGCTGTACAATGAAGAGCAACTGGAAGTTAATGGACTTTTAATTTTTGTTAACAGTTATGTTTGGGTATGAGTAAGTATAATTTAGTGTCTGTGCTTACCTGATGCAAAAAAAACCCAAACCAAAAACATAAACAAAACCAAAGAAAACAAAAAAAAATCCCAACCAAACCCTTTAATATATAAAAAGAGCTATATGCAGGTTGTGGTTAAATACGACTGTTAAAGTGGAAGGAATATACATACTGCAGGAGTGGCTCCTCTAAGGATTAGGAGTCATAGGAGACATCCTGCTCTAGTCCAAAGATGATTACTATTAATATTATTAATACTGAGCACAGGATGTCTTATAGAAGGGAATGGACTCCTCATTGTCAGGTGGCTCTGTAACAGAGGGCTTTATCTACCATGACCAGCCGTATTGGTGACACCACCAATGCACCCTCTGGCCATGGGTCCAGGAACCCACACAATCCTTGCCTGAGATGAGCTGTAGGTAGGTTTGTGCCCTGCTCTGTCTGCTGTCATTCTGACTTGCTGCTTTTCCTGGCTAGACCATGGCTCCTAGCTGTAGGTGTCTGTACCTAACTGGATCCCCTGGGTGAGTCTTGAACCTGACTCATCACCTTGACTGGCTATGGGTTGTTGAGAAATTATGTCAGCAACCCTGGTCCTGCTTAAGCACCCTGGCGTTGAGCCCTGATGGGGAGGACATGGTGCTGAGGTTGGCCTCTACTCCTGATTCACAGCCCCTCATGGGGCGGCCCTGGTCTTGCATCTCTCTGACAGTTTGCCTTGCAAGAATAGTAAAACTAGTGAAATGAGGATTGTAGTGACATTTCAGAGATATGACTTTTGTTCCTTTAATGTCCTTCAGTCTGCTTTTATTAAGGTACATGCTTGCCTTCTCCATCAGTAAAATACATTTGGAAAACTTTATGAGATTCTCAAATAGGAGATACTGTGTTGATGGTTCACTAGCATACAAAACCGTGAAGCCAGCTAATTAAATTGCTTTGTCAGGAAATTCTTTGCTTCTTGTGAAATAGATCAAATGACAAATAGCAAGATTCAGGACAAAAAGTAGTCCCTTTTTTGAGTCTTCCTATACGAACTCATACCTAGGACAGAAAACAGGGCCAAAATAAATTGCCTGCATCTGAGTTTTCAGTGTAGTTACTCTCTTTTTCAGGAGCACAGCCAGCTGTTTTGCTGCTGCTGTTACATGCAGCTGTTTCCCAAAGTTAGAAATTCAAGTATATTTGCTGTAGTATAGTCTGCTGTACTTCAGAGTGCTTCTGTAAATACATCAAAACTGCATATATAATGCAGCTTGCACCACTGAGGTCTACAGTTACCAGGTTTTGGAGGAAAACAAGCACAACCTTATCCTATTGTTCCAGCCTATCAAAAGCCAGAAGAAGAACCTCTCTTTCTGAAGAGAAGTGGATTTATAGGAGGCAGTGTATCCTATTAAAACAGTCTTAAGAACTGTAAAATGAACAGTTCTGCTTAAATCTACCAAAGTGGAAAAATTCAAGTCATTACACTGAAAATACTAGCCAGATTCCCTAACTCATTCTGGTTTTGTTTCTCGTATCTCACTGGGAATTTTTGGATGTAATTAACAATTTAAAAACTTTCAGAGAGGTTCATAGGCACAAGGGAGCATTTAAAACAGTTTGTGCCACTTCTGCCTCTCCCACAATGGCTAGCACAGTTGGTTTCAGCTGCTTTTGTTGCTGGTCTTCATAGAGTGTATCTTAATGGCACAAAGCCCAGTGCTGCAAGAAGCCATGCCACGTGCCTGCAAACTGCATGCACACACATGTCAGCTGGCCAGTGCCTGCAGAATGAGAGCCATGGGCGAGACAGTAACTAATAACCTGTGCTCTGTACCAGTGCTCCCACTGTCAAACAGCAGTGAATTAAAAGGCTGGTGTGGTGCAAGCCACACCTACCTACACATGGAAATGATTTGTTCACAGTGGTCACCACATAGGACTGAAGAACAGTTTGCCTTATACTTTTTCTTTATTTTACCTTTTCCTTTTTCCTGCTCTGAGGCTTCTGGTTTCTAAACTAGCAGCAGACCCCTTTACTAGAGCATTTAGTTCATGACTCTGCACGATGAGAACTGTTTTTCATGACAAGTAAGGTTTCAACATACATCAAATATGCACATGTTCTTGCTCTCCTGGGAGAACCCCAGATTTGAACAAGGGTCTGGCCAGTCTTCAAAGGCAAAACTTTTTTATTAAAACAGGCCTTTTGTTCTATTTATAGGCCTAAGCAGTGAGAGTATCCAAGTAGGATCTCAGTAGTGGATAACTACAGTTTGTGACAAGTTTATTAAAAGGGGTTGAAAGAAAAGTAATAGAGGCAACACTTGCTATTGGGAAACAGTGTCTCAAAAATTATAACCCAAGGAAAGCTGGTGTCCTCACACATACAGATCTCAGGCTGTGTTGAAAAGGATTCCTATAATCTTTAAGACAGAAGCACAGAATTGGAGCAGGTCTCATTATTAGCATTAAAAAGCGGGACTGGGCTTTTACAGGATAAAGTGATTAACTATCACTCGTATATCTCCAGGCCAGCTGTATCACTTCAGCAGCTTTAGATAACTTATCAGTCAGTAATATCATTCCTTTGTCAGGAACTTTGTCTCACCATTGCCAGTTTGTTAGGAAACACTGGTTTTCCTCAGAATGGTTAACTTTGGGACTGATGAGTCAAGCTGGTTTCAGCGTTCTTCAATAACAAAATCTGTGTGCCCCCTCCCCCTCTCTACCCATCACTGATGACTTTTGCAAATAGAGTATTGTTCAAGCTGTCTTGCCCACACTCTAGGCAGAGCATTCTGCTACAGTACCTGAGGCACATCACTTAAAGAATGAAGCTCAAAATATGCAGATCAATGAAAGACTCATAATGTATATAAAGACCCAGCACAGACCTTTGACTTGAGAAAATCATTGACCTTTTCTGCATGGGACTATGATCTGTCTGTCTAGTTGATTTTCCTAATAATTTCCTACAATTCTTCGTAGTTTTCTATATTTGAATCAAAAACCTTTTAGCTTCTGCCCACTAGCAGTTCTCCTGTCTGGTTAAATACACAATTAAATCTCAATGTTTTAGACAGGAACCAGTCACATGGAAGCACTAGTACTGTCAAATTATCCCAGCACACACTTTGACATTTGCAGTATCAGAGATTCGGTAAGTCTGCAATGACTAATCGAGCAGAGTTGGCTCGTGCCCTGAAATGGCTTCCCCAGTATGTCTTGTTCAAAGCATCGATTAAACCAAGAAAATGCTTTGCACCCTTGGACTTTCTCCAATGTGAGGTACAAATGTACAGCTCAACATTGCGGAAATCCTGGGATACCTGTCCCAATCAGCTTCCTCCCAGTGGTGGTGATCGACTCTCATTCTTCTCTTCTCTTGCAGCAATTGTCATACACATTTTCAGTTTTGGAAAACTGGACAAATTGGTAGAGGTGAAGTTTGAGACTTGTTATAAAGAACCCAAACAATTCTTCATACACTCTAACATAGGGGCAATTAAAACAATGGAGCCAGTAGTCTCTTCTGAAGCTAAATTTAAATCTGTGTTAAAAGCAGAATGTATGGGAAAGTGGAAATGGTTTCCATTCACAACATATACTAATCTTCATCCGTCTCTGTGAAATCTCATGTAAATAAGCTTCACAGGTGGGAATTCACCAGATTCTTCGCCTCTGAATTTGCTGAATCAGATTTTGCTTCTGGCTTTGAGTATTTAACACATCCAGAAGTAGGCTCTAATCTTTGACATCTTCCCCAATATCTCAGCAAGGTCTACACTCTATGGTTTACGTTTTACTTTGCAGCTCTTTAGAAGAATAAGGTATGGTCATGGCAAACACAGAAATTCGAAGACTTTACATGGAGGTCTAAATATGTTGCTTCTGCTCAATAAATTTACAGCTGTCCTGCTGCCTCAGTTTTGTCACCAGGCTGAGGCAAATCTGTGGACTAGGTCTGCAGTACTTGGGGGATGTACAGAAACATCCCTTAGCAGTTCATAGCTTCTAATATGAACTGGGAAGTTTTTGAACTCACAGTGCTTCTTCTGACTTTACTGTTCTCACAAAAATTCTGTGTTGCTCTTCAAAAAAAATTGTTGACATTCTCCTGTTCCCTTTTCCCACCAGAAGCTTCTGCTTTCTCGGTGACATTCTCAAGTCTGTATGTCTATTCACTGATATCTAACCTCTTTGTTCTGCCAGGTTTGCATTGTTAAAGCTGACAATTATCTATTTTACTTCTGAGAAGGGTATGTTCATCATCTCATCTGAAAAAGCATTCATTTCATACACAAATACTATTGTCCAGTGGCACAACAATCCTCTTGCTAGCAACATTGTGATTAGAACTCCAAATTTCTGACTAGATGGATTTCCTACCTCACTACAGAAAACCCTGCCTTCACCAACTGAGATTTAGGGAATCATCTTGCCCCATTGCTTGAAAAACACATTTGTGTAAGAAATGAACTTAAACCCACTCCCCAAATTTCTACTGCCTTATTTCCATATGTAAAGTGGTTTCTGATACAGACATTGCATGAAAGCCTTTGCGCATCTCGCTTGGAAGAGCCCATTAAGAGAAGATGTTTGTGAGTAAACAAACCTCAGCTGCAGAAAAAAGGCAGTAAATGTAAAAGCCAAAAGTAAATACATCTGAACTCAATAATTCTTTAAAGTCAGCTTTTAACAATGTTTGCACAGTGCACTTACCTGTGTCAGCTACTTTTTACCATATAGCTGCATATTGAAGATGACTGAAATATTACCAAGCACTGGCTATAAACCAGTATTTCAGAGCGACCTTGGCAACATGATGGGGAAAACCAGGATATCTTGTTGAACTAGATGGCAGTCATTGGTCTGTGGCTGTACTTGCAGGCTGCATGTTCACCAGAGTATAAGAAAAGCCAGATAATTACAAAGGATGTGGAAGCTAATTTGAACAATGTATTTACAATCAAAGGTCAGTTTGGATTAGAAGGGACTTCTGAGGTCTCTTAGTTGATCCTCATCCCCCCAGAAAGAAAAGGCAAGTTTGAAATTAGATCTCTCCCTGTAATAGTGATTCTTTAATGTTTAGAGGTGATTTGTAAAACCTTTCTCCTTTCTCCATCACTATTTTGTGAAGTAGGTAGATACCATTTTTGGTGGCAAGCAGCTTGTTTCTATCAGAGGAAGGAAGAAATTCTGCAAGAAAAGATGACTGCAATGTTTCTTAAGAAAGAATGGGGTTGTGTTGACAATCCAAACCTCTGAAGGGCATTTCCAACTGCTCCCAGTAAGCCATAGCCAGAATCAGCTGATAGTTTTCTAGTATGCAGGCTTAAGTCTCGTAAGGCATTTCAGCTGGCTTTTAGAAATACCTTCGCCACTTTGGTCTTTTTCCAGAGATATTAACATTCTTGATGTTAACTGTTACTTTTAGCCATGTTTGTGCCAATGGGAATCGAGTAAATGGAGTGGGTTTAGGCTGTTGCTGGTATGAAAGTGTACTTGATACAAAACAGCTAATCTTACTCTGCTCTATGCTGGAACTCAGCTACTGAAAACATTGGACTTGTAGAAAAGCCCAAATAAACCTACTGTAAGCCCTTAAATCTCTATATATGAGCAGGAAGACTAATCACCCAGTTTGCCAGTCACTCCTATGCTAAAATGACAAATACCTCACTCATAGTAAAGCGGTTCAGAGAATTGGAAAAACAGTTTTTCCTTAGCCGGACCAGAAGAACTAAATACTTACAAACTACTTTTTCTCTGCTTGCTTGTGAAAAATAGTCATCGTTAAAATGCAGCGAACTATGTTTTTGATGACTATAAACCACATTTTCATACAAACGTTCCACCAACTTCAATTGAATCCATACTTTTTTTCAGTACACTAACATACTATTGCTTATGACATTTGTCTAGCTGAGACAAATATATGGAGATGAATAGAGGAGGTACATATCAGAAAAGATAACAGAGGCTTCTTACGCAAGGTATCCATTATGCCACTCTAAAATGCCAGGTAAGAGTACAAACAAGTTTTAAAGTCAAACCCTACAGATTATATTACATCTAAAAACACCTAATATTTTTATGGTCTAATAAAATCAGGTTTTGTCTCACTGTAAAGCTCAAAACTATAAAAAAACAAACGCGCGCGCGCACACACAGACACACAGACACACAGACAGACACACACACACACACAGAGACACACACACACGCACACACACACACACACAGACACACACACACACACACGCACGCCCCAAGCCACAAAAAAACCAAACCAACCAACCAACCTAACACTTCAACAACATCAACAAAACCAAACCTTTCAAACATTTTGCAGACAGTTTATCTAGTTCTGAGAACCCTTGCTTCAGCTGTTTTAAGATAGCAGCATGTAAAACAGTAGGTGAAGCAGAAAGAACAAAGACTCATCGTATCACATGTGTATCATGTGCTCAAATGGTTTACAGTAAAAAACAAGTCGTGCATGAATTCATCGACACAGATAGACTAGCCAAGCTGCTGACAAGCCAACTTTGATACTCAGATGTCACAGTTATCTTCATCAGCATCCAGCGAGAGCTGATAAAAATAGAAACTCATGAGCCAAGATACATTTCTGGGTATTCTTATGATTATTATAGTAAGTAGTGCTATTGTTCATTTCATGATGAAATCGAGTGGATAGGGTGTAGGATTGTTGTGCAAAACAGTTGCCTCTACCTAGGGGTGCCAGATGAAACTTTTCAGTGTACAGGCTGTTAAGAGGGAGATCAGGGTAGTGTTTGCCATGCCTGCAAAATGGGCAGGAAGTGCTGCCCACACTTCTCCTTTGCCCACACCAAGGCAACATTTACTCAGCAGCCTAAGATAATGTCAGAATGACTTTCATTTTGTTAAGGAACAATGATAGTCGCTATAAACTAATTGCAAAGACTGTGATGTTGCATTTATATTCATCCACATACATTGTTTGAATTCCTTCCATTTTATGGTTATGAGGAAAAAAGAAATAGAAAAATGCAAAATTAAGTCCTTCCAGGAGCACAGTGGGTTAGATTTTCACTGTGGCTGACTGAAAGGGCTCATAGTTCCCACAGGAGTACAAGTCTGGAACAGGGAGAAATTGCTTGACTGTACACACTGACCCTTAAGGATTGCTGATTGATGCAAGCCAGGGCAGTTCCCAAGCTGATATTCTATCTTAAGCTAAGCAGTGCTTGAAGAAGCTGAGTGGGATTCTCTGGCATCTACCTGATTTGCCTTGTCAGCAAAGATATAGGACCTAGCAAGCCCAGTGCAGATTTGTCTCAGCTGCCTCCAATGTCTACAAACGGGTATTTAAAGATGCAGTACACAGATATTAAAGCAGAGATGATGGCAGAGGGAGATTAGTTTTTATCTTCCACAGATAAAATCAACAGCAGGCCTGCTTTTTTAAAATCAGCTGTCCTGGTGAAACAGGAGTGTATGAATGCTGCTGTTCTGGCCTCATAGCAACACTGTAGGTCCACTTTGTGCTGGAGTAAATAGCTGCAAAGTGACACTGGAGAAGCAGTTCCCGTCTAAATCCAGAGCAAGTGCTACAAAGAAAACCTTAACAGATAGCACTCTTCTAAGAGCAAGATAATGACAGTAGTAGTTTCCATTCTTCAGTCTTGTTACTTCTATCATAGTAAAAAACACACCTCAACAAAGCCACTGCTCTTTCAAAACAGTATGACAAGTCTTGCCAGTGCCCTTGTTTCACTGTCTGATGACTATCTAAGATGCAATGCTGGCTGTTTTTTCAAACCTGGCATTCCCGTAATAGGAAGTAAAACAGCCTGACATGGAAAAGACTCACCTTTTCCTCTGAGAAAAGGTGAAATTACTGTTCAGAAATAACCAGTGCAGAAATCTGGCTAAGCTTCATTTTCACTTTGGCTTTCAAATTCCTCCTAAAGAAAATTCTGTTGAATAATCAGTTTAAATGTGAAACTTCTTACTGCCATGTTGCATAGCATCAGAGTTCATGTTTTTTTTACCTGACTTACTTTTTGCATAGAAAGTGCATTGAAATTCTCTTTAAGTGGCATAATGCTGATTTACTGGTCCTGTTGGGATTTTTTTTTGTGTCTGTCCCTTGATACAATTTTAATCTCTTATTGTTCTTGTCATTTGAAATATCTTCTATATGTTGCCATGCTGATGGGTACTTGTGCTAATTTCTAGTTTAATGTGCTAGAAATTTTGGAAATGGGATATGGGCATTTAATAATGTCTTCACCTGAAAGACAACTGCTTAGACATAGGATAGCTTTTACAGATTTTATTCAAATTCCCACAAGATCCTTGAATCCAAGCACCATTCCTGAGACTGGAACAGTTAAGACATTCTTAAACAAAAATTCCTTGAGCAACAGTAAGTCCAAAAGTAAAGTGTATCAAAGGCACTCAGATGACCTCTTCATACTGGTAAACCACATTTCATGACAGCGTAATTCTCAGTAACTTCAAGATATCTGAAGAGGCATGGTTTTCGATTGCTGAAGTGCAAGTACATCCCCATGAGTTCACTGTTTATCCCAAGGCTAAAGTGCTGTAATTTTCCTTTGAAGTCCCCAAAAAGAGATACAAGAAGTGCAAATTACGGCATGTAAGATGAAGAGTTTTCACAGACCAACAGTCTCATCATCTCTTGAAGGTGTGACAGTTGACAAGTATAAAGCCTCAGTTTGAGTGTTAAAATCATCACCTTAAAGAAAGAAAATGAAATAGTATTAGTTTAAAATTCTGTAATGATTTCAGAAAATAAACAGCCTGATTTTTACAACTGAGTGGTAAAGAGTGGAAGTTGTGTCTTCATTGTGTGCAAGTTTTTCTGGGCCATGCTGAAGTTGCAGTGGCTCCTTAAAACTGCGATAATTTACAAGGACGTTCTGTTGCAATCTTTTGTGAGGGAAGAATTGTATCTGTCCCTCTCTTACCTGTGGTCCCAATTCTGAATTTTCTGTTACATCAAAGCTATCACTGACTTTCAGGTATACAAATGAAATAACGAAACTGCAATCTGGTTAGAGAGCATCCATGGGAATGCTTGTCAGTAAATCTATGCATC
This sequence comes from Grallaria varia, assembly GCA_013396735.1. Classification (NCBI taxonomy): domain Eukaryota; kingdom Metazoa; phylum Chordata; class Aves; order Passeriformes; family Formicariidae; genus Grallaria; species Grallaria varia. The sequence goes on from VWZG01010840.1 coordinate 29,236, forward strand.
TGATTAAAAGTGTGCAGAACTGAGACTTCAGTGATGAGGTCAAATGCCCTACATACTCAGTTCTAATACAGCTTGAGCTGTAAGTTAAAACTGATAACATTAACAAGCCTTGTTCTCGTAACCAGGGCCATGTGGGTCATTTCCAAGGCACTCTGGTGAAGTATCTGTGGCTTTTCTGCTTCAACTACCTACTCATCATGGAAAGAAGGTTCTTTCCAGTGTTTCTTAAAAATATATGATGCTGAGAAATATAAATGTTTGTCATCTGACTTACTGCATGTTGCACAAAGTTTTCGGTCATTAAAATGAAGAAGTAAAACAAAACCACAAAGAGCAGCCTCGTCTCCTTTAATTTCTTCATTTCACTAAGTGCACAGGGGAGGCTATGGCCTACTAAGTGAAAAAATTCTACAATAGTAATACAAAAAGCCATGGGAAGCCAGGCTATGCTCAGACAATACACACTGGAATTATGCCTGGACATGCAACAATGCTGTCCTCTACAATGCTGCTTGCCTTGAGCCTGTGTTCATTTGTGCATGGCATGATGCCACTAAAGTTTCACACCATCACGTGCAAAATAAGAATAAACCTTTGACTACAGCAAGTATTGATTTCTGAAAGGTGAAAATGTCTTTCTGAAAGTGTTATTTTGACTGTCATATCTATTGATGGCAGTGGGTCAAACAGTTACAGGTAAGACGCAAACATCTGAGGTGATTTGGGCATCAGTGAATTCTTGCCTTCTTCATCCAATCCCCACTTTTCACCTACGGAAGTTTTTTTTTTAAGCTGGTGACTTCTTGATACATGTATTTTTAGCAGTAAGAAACACGGGCAGATGATCAAATTAACTCTGTCCTTGGAAAGGCTCTGACTTGCCTATGTGTCCAAAAGCTGATATGTATTGTTTCTTCAGGCCACTTGTCAGCTGCATTACAGTTTTACTTCATTCTTTGCTCATTGGGGGAAAATTATGCATATACCTGGAGCACATTAACAGCCTTGGGGCTGACCTTAATAAGCTGTGTTAGGGTTTGCTTGGACCCCAAGGAATTACAGCTTAAGCCAGTACCTAACACTAGCAACAGCCTCTCCTCACAATGCATTCACTCGTCAGACTTTTATTTATAGGTAACAAAATTAATTTATATAAGTAGGTGTTTTCAGAGCTTTCGTATCATATTGCTGTATAATTTTCTATGGTGATATCTTTTTTTCAGTTCAGTTTTCACACAGAATTATTCAATGCATCCAGACAGTTTTTTAGATATTAACTTCCTATTGCAATGTAAAAATTTCTGGGTGTCTGGGGAAGTCATATGCTCATAAAATGAGAAGTAGATCAAGCTAATATTCTAATGAGGTATTGTTTTGTTTGTTGTTAAGACGTGTAGCCTGATCTAAAGGTATTTAAAAAATATCTTCATGCCTTCCTAAACAACCGGCTTTCCATGTGTTTCCTACTCAGCCAAGACTACTAGAATTCCAGTTAGTATAGAGAGGTGTATGCTGAGCTATGTATGCAAGCTACTGGTATGTCAAGGAAAAGGAAACAACATTTATAAGTTTTTACATCACCTGTGAGAAAGTCAAAACTTTAGATACTGCATTTTTAAAAAACTGAGGAAAAATTGAATTTAAATTCAAAACTACCCTCTATTTTGAGGTAACATTATCAAGTTGCAATCTACACATTTTTTATGGTTTTGAATGTAAGAAACAAAAAATCTATAAGCATAAATACAAAAAACCCTTATGACTTACTGTTTTCATCTTTCAAGTTAGGGTCCAGCTTTCTTTTCCGGTCTGTTAAAGTGAGTATATACAAATTTAGCTTAATCAATTCTAGATTTGAAGCAAATACATAAACTTCTCTACACTTCTTTACTTTTGCAAATCTTGAAACAAATTCTGAAGTCATAATGTTAAGGCTTTCCTTTCAAGACTATAAATACATTTGTCTGAGTTTACCAGTCTCTTCATATGCAAGAAAATACTAAAATAATAGCCTGATTGCTTTATTGCTTTTGCACTACTGCACTTGCAAACAAGGAAAGAAACATTGTTTGTGATAGTCCAATATGGCACAACATTTTAGCTATACAGCCTTAATGGAGATCAAAAATAAAAATTCTCTGTCATATGCTGTAGCTACAATATCTTTGTAGCAACAGAGAAAACACCATTCAAACCACACTTTTACAGCCCTCCTTACCCACGGCAAAGCTTATTTGTGCTCTTTACAGAATGCTAGCCTGATCAGTTTAAAAAATGTATCTTCCATGTACCTTATCTCACATGAGTAACAAGGTGAGGAAAATAAAACCCAACTCAAATGATCCAAGATCGTGTTTTGGAACATCTTGTCATATAGAAATAAAACATGACCAAAGTCACACAAATTTGCCTAGAGTTAATAAAATTTCCTACAGGTTGTTCATAGGAGAAATAAAGAATAGTGAAAATGTTTACTATCTGAAGTAAGATATACCTTTTTTGGGTTGCCCGTTCTTGAATGATTTTCTCTTCTGAAATATTATTAGTGCAGAGAGAAGGACAGCTACAGTCACACATGTGGGGATGATAAAAGACATCAGGGATTTTTGTCCACTGTACTGTGTACTCATTAAAGCTGTCAAAATCATGAAAGGAAAATAAATAGTTAGGACTGGAAGGGACCTCTGGAGATCATCCAGTCCACCTGCCCTTGCCAGGGCAGAGTCACCTAGTGCAGGTTACACAGGAACACATCCAGGTGGGTTTTGAATGTCTCCAGAGAAGGAGACCCTACAACCTCTCTGGACATCCATCCAGAGCACTAGGGTTCAGTGTTCTGCCACTCTTAATGTAAAGAAGTTCTTCCTCATGTTGATGTGGAACTTGTTGAGTTTCAGTTTATGGCCATTACTCCATGTTACCTCACTGGCACCATCCTCTTGACAACCATCTTTGAGGTATTTATGTGCATTAATGAGATCCCTTCTCAGTCTTCTCTAGACCAAACAGGCCCAGCTCCCTCAGTCTCTCCTCATAAAAGAGATGCTCCAGACCCCTCATCATCTTTGTAGCTCTTCGCTGGACCCTCTCCAGTAGCTCCTTGTCTCTTGTCCTGAGGAGAATTGAACACTCTACAGATGTGACCTCCTTAGGGCCAAGTAGAGGGAGAGGATCATATCCCTCGACCTGATGGCCACACTCTTCCCACTGCACACCAGCATACCATTGGCCCTCCTGCTGCAAGGACACACTGCCAGCTCGTGGACTACTTGTCACTCCCCAAGACTCCCAGGTCTTTCTCCACAATGCTACTCTCCAGTAGGTCAGCCCCCAAACTGTACTAGCTCTTGGGATTATTCCTCCCCAGCTGCAGGACCCTACACTTGCCCTTCTTCAACCTCACTAGGTTTCTCTCCTCTCAACTCTCCAGCCCACCAAGGACCCACTGAATGGCAGCAAAGCCTTCAGGTGTATCAGCCAATCCCCCCAGTTTAGCATCATCAGCAAACTTGCTGAGGATACATTCTACCCCTTTGTCCAGGTCATTGGTAAACAATTTGAATAAGACTGGGCCCAGTATTGATCCCTAGGAAATGCCCCTGGCTGGAGGGCTCCAAATGGATTCTACTCCACTGATCACAACACTCTGACCTCTGCCATTCACCAACTCTTGATCCACCTCACTGTCCATTCATCTAACATTTCCTGACCTATGAGGATGTTCTAGGAGACAGTGTGAAGGCAGAGAACAAGGTAGAACAATTGATTAGGAGTCTATCAGGAAAGACATCCATACAGCTGAAAAAAATCCCTCTGTACTGGCAGGCAAATAATGGGAGTTACCCTAACATTATAATATATATAATATATAGAATACAGACTGGCTTATTGGCATGTGAACTAGCTGAGACTTCAAAGACATAAATAATACTGACTTGTTTAGTTACCTGAGCATCAATATTATACTGTTTTCTAGAAGTGAATTCCAATATTAGATCATAGAACATGATGTATGTACAAATGCTCTCTGACTTACACAGGTTCAAGGTGATACAAACCTAAAGTGGAAATGTGAGCTGAAGTTTCTTCATTCAGTTCTTTATTCCAGAACACACAGCTGTAGTTCTCATTTGTATTTGGTTTGAATGTCAAGATGCTGGTGACATTGCAGAGGCCATCTGCAGTGAGTGTATAGGTGGTATTTGCAGGTTCACTGAGATTGAAGTTCTTCTCATTTTGCCAAAAAACCTCCGCCAGAGGAAAGCCTTCTGACTGGCACATAAAAACAAACTTGTCTTCACCTGGTTTTCTCATTACTCGAGTATTTATTCTCTTGTAGGCTGCTGCATAAGAAGTTGTTCAGTGAAATTGTTGTATGCAACAATAGTCATTTTCCCGCTTCACTTTCCTTCCTTCCCTTTAATGCACATATTGTCTATGGCTGTATCTGAGCAAGACATTTAAAATGGTGAAGGATGTTATGCAGAACAATGCATTATTCATTATTCAATTCTTACCATGCCTACAGCGACAGAATGTGCTCTACTATGTTATACAAGGCAGCCATTGACACTAAATTTTTTATTTATCAAGACAGAGGACACAAGTGAAGTCTCATAGGACTCTATTTTCACTTTTGGAACATGCCACTTCAAGAAAAATGCTGATTTTAATATTTGTTTTACCATAGTTTATAAACTGTAATATTTTCATCATATAAGAACAAAATTGATTTTTCAGAGGAACCAATGAGGGTTTTTAGAATGTCTGTGTCCATTTTTGCAGTTGACAAAGGTTGTTATTTAAATGTCTGGGTGGGAAATGAATGCTGCCTGTATCACATGGACATATGTGGGAAATACCAGAGGTCTTTCAAAGGACTTGTCTGTCATGCTGTCCAGTAATATATGCATTTATTACCAACGTCCATTTGGCTTCAATGAACACAGAAAATCACATGTTCTTGCTCTGGGAACTGCAGTCACTTAGGGAATTCCCAGCCACTTTGGTAGTTGCACCAGGGTTCATAAGTATATTAAAACACATCTGAGAAACTTTTGGGAATGGCAAGAGGTGGCCCAACAAGACGGGAGATCAAAAGAGAGGTGAAAGATGGTGGCACTGGAGAAGGGGGTGTGGAAAGAAGGAGGGAAAATGAAGGATGGGGGAGAAGAACAGTTGCTGTCCCTCTCTGAAGACTGCTCCTGAAGAAGCTCAGCTGGCTGTTGAACCAAAGACTAGCCAACAGTAATAGAACTGCATTAGTTCAGCTGAGGGCTGAGCATAGGGTCTTGGTGAGACAACTAACCACGAATTCTTTCAAATTAATCGATTTCTACAAACTTGTAGGAATTTAATAGACATCTCCATGAGTATATACTTACATTCAATTCAACCACTAACCTTTTACTTCCAAAGTAATGTACTTGTAGTCTGCACCTTGGTAGTTAATGATACAAAGGTATGATCCCGCATCTGTGATCTTCACGCTGCTGATCTGAAGGATAGCTCGTCCCAGCTTCAGTTCACTATGCAGAAGTGATGCTCTTCCTATGTAATCATGTTGGTATGGAGGGACTACCTTCCCATTGCGGAGTGTGTACACCTCTTTTGATTTCAACCCACCCTGTCTTTTCTGCTCCCAAACAACTGTTAGGAGTCCTAGATTTATTGAGCCATTCACAGGGAATCTGCATTCCATAGTCACGTTGCTCCCATACTCTGCAATGTAGTGCTGTTGAGGAACTTCTACTGTAAATAAAGCTACATGAAAAAAAAAGGAAAGGAAAAAGGGAAGGGAAGGGAAGGGAAGGGAAGGGAAGGGAAGGGAAGGGAAGGGAAGGGAAGGGAAGGGAAGGGAAGGGAAGGGAAGGGAAGGGAAGGGAAGGGAAGGGAAGGGAAGGGAAGGGAAGGGAAGGGAAGGGAAGGGAAGGGAAGGGAAGGGAAGGGAAGGGAAGGGAAGGGAAGGGAAGGGAAGGGAAGGGAAGGGAAGGGAAGGGAAGGGAAGGGAAGGGAAGGGAAGGGAAGGGAAGGGAAGGGAAGGGAAGGGAAGGGAAGGGAAGGGAAGGGAAGGGAAGGGAAGGGAAGGGAAGGGAAGGGAAGGGAAGGGAAGGGAAGGGAAGGGAAGGGAAGGGAAGGGAAGGGAAGGGAAGGGAAGGGAAGGGAAGGGAAGGGAAGGGAAGGGAAGGGAAGGGAAGGGAAGGGAAGGGAAGGGAAGGGAAGGGAAGGGAAGGGAAGGGAAGGGAAGGGAAGGGAAGGGAAGGGAAGGGAAGGGAAGGGAAGGGAAGGGAAGGGAAGGGAAGGGAAGGGAAGGGAAGGGAAGGGAAGGGAAGGGAAGGGAAGGGAAGGGAAGGGAAGGGAAGGGAAGGGAAGGGAAGGGAAGGGAAGGGAAGGGAAGGGAAGGGAAGGGAAGGGAAGGGAAGGGAAGGGAAGGGAAGGGAAGGGAAGGGAAGGGAAGGGAAGGGAAGGGAAGGGAAGGGAAGGGAAGGGAAGGGAAGGGAAGGGAAGGGAAGGGAAGGGAAGGGAAGGGAAGGGAAGGGAAGGGAAGGGAAGGGAAGGGAAGGGAAGGGAAGGGAAGGGAAGGGAAGGGAAGGGAAGGGAAGGGAAGGGAAGGGAAGGGAAGGGAAGGGAAGGGAAGGGAAGGGAAGGGAAGGGAAGGGAAGGGAAGGGAAGGGAAGGGAAGGGAAGGGAAGGGAAGGGAAGGGAAGGGAAGGGAAGGGAAGGGAAGGGAAGGGAAGGGAAGGGAAGGGAAGGGAAGGGAAGGGAAGGGAAGGGAAGGGAAGGGAAGGGAAGGGAAGGGAAGGGAAGGGAAGGGAAGGGAAGAAAAGAAAAGAAAAAAGATTCATTTGTTGCATTAACATGTATGTTCTGATTCTCTTTAAATTTGGACAAAACTGTGTCAGATAGCCAGGTATATGGTTACCAGTTTGACTAAAGGTTTTAAATGTTTTTTGTTCATACTCACACTCACACTTTTACCATAAAGTAATTATAGCAAGTCATCTATATTCTGTATTGATTACATAATCTAAAAGATGAAGGGAAAATGAGCAAGTATTTTTTTCACATTTTATAAATAACTTTAGATTGAGCCAGGGATTACACAGGGAGCATTTTTATGAAACTATGATAGTCTCTTATATGTCCTAAGAGTTTAGTAAAAACAATAGTTAATTGTGGAAATAGTAAATCTTCTTTCATTGTCCTTTACAAAATGAAATACCAGTGTAGATCCTGTGAAACCAAGTTGCACTGGATAAGCATGTATAGCTTGGAAGAACTGCTATCTAGCAACTGCAGTCTCCTACAAGCCTGGAACCGTGCAGCAATATTACAGAAAATATGTCAGTCTTAGCCATTAACCCAATATGAAATTCATATTTTTATGATTAGTTTGCCATTTTAAAGTGTACTTGATAAAGCAGAGTTATTTACAATACATCGTTCAATATAGCTTGTTACTACTTTTTATATTGGATGTACCGTATATTCATAGATTTAATTCAGAAGCACTTGGAAATCTATTGATAGCAATATTCCACAGATATGACCATGCGACTGTTTATGCATTGCTTTTATTGTATGTGTTTGTGAAATAATTGCAGGGAAAACTTCAATTCCTCTTAGCAGTGTTTGTTTACTCATTCTAATACAATGCTAATGAGGGAAAAAATGATATGAAAAATTGCCAAGCCCCTTCTGGGTTTTAGCCAAGCTGCTCCTCCTACGGTCACACACAGGGGAACACAAGTGGTTTTGCTTCACTCTGCCTCACACTAAGGTTGTTCTGCTTTGCAATGAATGTGAGTTGTTTTGGTCATCCTTCTACTCACAGCCATGCCTGCTGATGCTGGACCCCTCATCTGTCAATACTCAGTATGTTTAAGAAGGCTGATTGTGGAAAGTGACAGAAATCTGTCCTGTGCTCAGTTAGTGCCAGTACCTTCTGTAAGATGGTGGAAAGCAGTCTGCAGACATCACTGGCCATTCATGCAAGTATTGCTGGAGGTGATCAAGCCTACGTACTAAGGGCTGCATTGTTTCTGCTGGTGGAATTGAAAGACATTTTCTCTCTCACCTGAAACCATGGAGAGTTGTGTTTCCAGCAACAGAATTGTGAGGATCTGGAACATTTTCTCAGGTAAATCTGAAACAACAGTAGGATTGCATCAGTACTTGCAACAACTACCTTTTCCTGTGAAGTAGGATCAGAGCCATGCTAGCCTTCAGAACCCATCACATTGTTCACAAACAGCAAAACTAGAACCAAACAGTAGGCTACCAGTAGAAACAAGGGTCTAAAATAATCCATGCACACACCAAGATTATAAACAAATGGCAATGGACCAGTAGCAATACAGGGAAAGAAAACACCCATGGTGTTTTCAGGATCTGTAACTTGCAGGTGCCCTTAAATAATCTGACAGGGCAATGCTTTTAGATTTTTTACCACCCATGAATAATAAAAATCAATTGCAGTTAACATCTCACATGTGAGAGAGCTTCATAAACATGCGCAAGGGGTTTTTTTTAACTGCCTGCCCTAAGAGCTGGTCAGTTTACAAGACCACCAAGCCTGATTTTGTTTCAGCTCTGCTTTGCATATGTTTTTTGCAGATTCTTATTGGCTGAGATCTTTAACCTAAGGACGAGCAGATATCCGGAATCCCTTGTGAGCTAGGGAAAATCTCAGGGTGGGTAAATGAAAGTTCATTTCAGGATGGTTTGGAATGAAGACTTTCTGCTGCTAATTCTTTCACTTTGCACATGCCTGATGTGTACAGAGTGCCTTGTATTACTGGTAGTAAACAAACAGCCCTGGAATAATGCAAAAGGAGAAAGAACAGTTTAGAGTGAGTATACTCCTGTTCCAGTAGCAAGTGAACTATTGATTATTTGTCATACGTTTGTATACAGATCAAAATAACTAAAAGGAGAAAAAACAAATAAATCAAAAAAGAGGCACAAAATTTATAACAAAACTGATGAGATAATAGAAAAGAAGGAAGAATTTCTTCAAATAAAGTGTGCTAACATACAGTATAACCTGAAAAAATAGCAAAGCAGATGCAGAAATAAGCTGTAAGGAAGTAAAGAAGAGAAGGAGCAATTTTAGATTTCCCCAGATCTAGACTAACTGGAGGAGCGGTTTAACTTTACGTCCGTGTATTTTGTGGTTCTGCTTGAAACTTTCTGGTTCCAGTTTTCTCAGGTGCTGCATTTCTGTCATTGTTTCTAACTTTGAGCTCTTAGTACCTCAGACAGTGAGGTTCAAGCTTTAGCAAATTAGCAGTCAAAATTATAGGACTTAGTTGATCAAGGGAAGCCA